>CM066573.1:1418564-1586064 GCA_033816785.1 Picus viridis
AATGGAGTGCCACTCAGCCAAGCAATGAGCTCTGGGACTGCAGGAAGGCTTTTGACACTGGCTCCTGACAGCATCCTCATGGAACAGCTCAGGAGGTGTGGGGCTGTGAGGTGGATTGCAACCTGGCTCCACAAGAGAGTTCAGAGGGTCTGTGAGCAGTGGCACAGCTTGGAGGCCTGTGGCCAGTGGTGTTCCCCAGGGATCAGTACTGGGCCCGGTTTTGTTCAGTATCTCTACTAATGGGCAGCCCCAACTCTCTCAGCACCCTGGGGAGGTGCTCCAGCCCTCTGATCATCTTTGTGCCTGCTCTGGACCCTCTCCAGCAGTTGTGTCTAGAACAGTCTGTAAAAGCCCTTGCCGAGGTGTTGTGAGGAACTGGAGCCTGCAGGAGCAGTCTGATGTGCAGCACTCCTAGAAAGAGCTGGAAGGCCCACAGGGGCTACTCAGAACCTCAGCAGCTAACTTCTGCTTCCTCCTGCGGGAATCCTCCTTATGCTCCTGATGCAACTCATGCCGTGCTGCTCAGGGAGGGGAAGGGGAAGGGGAAGGGGAAAGTGGGAAAGGAGAAAGTGGAAGGGGGAAGCACTGCCCCAAAAAAAAGCATATTGCGGTCATTTGAAAACCAAACCAAGAGGTCACTCACAGAAACCTCTGTGGAATCACAGGGGGAGGAAATGCAAAAGCTTGAAGACACCCTCAATTCAGAGCCAGAGACCCCAGCTCAGCAAATCACAGATTAATACCTCCTGGGAGTGAATGAGTACTTCAGGCAAGAGGCAAACAGGACTTAGAATCACAGCAAGTCAGTCAGGGTTGGAAGTGACCACAAGCGATCATCCAGTTCCAACTCCTTCTGCCGATGGGTGCAGGACACCCCACAACTACATCAGCCTGCTCCAGAGCCTCATCCAGCCTGGGCCTTAAACACCTCCAGGGACGGGGCCTCAACCACCTCCCTGCACAACCCATCCCAGGGCCACTCATGGGGAAGAATTTCCCCTCCCTCCTCCAGCCTGAATCCCCACTTCCAGCTTCATTTATTTCCTGTCCTATCACCCTGAGATCCTGAGCAGTCCCTCCCCCAGCTTCTGTAGCCCTTCAGATCTGGGAAGGCCACAATGAGGTCACCTGGGAGTTTCTTTCTCTCCAGACTGACAAAGCCCCAACCTCTTCAGTCTGTCCTCACAGGAGAGGTGCTCCAGCCTCTGCTTCATCCCGTGGCCCCCTCTGGACATCTTCCACTTCTCCAGATCCTCTTGGAATAGGGGCCTCCAGACCGGAGGCAGTACTCCAGGTGGGGTCCCAGGCTGAAGGGTAGGGAGAATCCTCCCCGCCCTGCTGGCCACACCTCTCTGCCGCAGCCTGTGAGCTGATATTTCCCGCTGCAAGTGCACACTGAGCAGCTTCCTGCTGAGCTTCTCCTCCAGCACTAGTCTCTCTCCCAGGCTGCTCTCCAGCCAGTTCCGCCAGCCTGCATTTGCCTGGGATTGTCTTCCGCCCAGCCGCAGGATCTGTCTGGTTCCAGCCGAGCTCCCGAGGCCGGAATTTGTGCCCACCTCCAGTTTCTCCGTCTGTGTCCTCTGATGGATCTCCTCCAGCGTGTCCACTGCACCACATTTCTTTGCAGTCATCAGCAACCTTGCTGAGGCTGCACTCACTCTCTCTCAATCCATGGCACTCCACAGAGATGTTGAACAGCCTGGTCCCAGGACTTGACCTGAGGGACTCTGCAGGCGCCCAGCCCTGGCCTCCATTGGGACATGTGAGCTGATTGCACACCTCCTGGGTGCAGCCGACAGCCAGTTCTGCATCCATCTAGTGGTCACCCATCGTCCCATACCACTTCAGCCTGGAGACCAGGAGGGTAAAATAGTGCCGGCAGCTTTACTCAGGGCCAGGGAAATCCACACGCCTCACCCTCAGCTAGCTAATGCTGTCACCTGCTCATAGAAGGCCACCAGGTGTCAGGTGATTTGCTCCTGGCAAAGCCATGCTGACCGTTCCCAATCACCCTCTCACTGTTTTTCCGAGTCATTAGTGATCTGTCTTACGACGCCTCCGGGCACAGTGAGACTGACTGCCTGCAGCCCCTGGCCCTCCTCTACCCTTCTCTGCAGATATTATTTCCCTCTTTTCCGCGGGGACTGCCCCAGGCTGCCAGGGATTTTGAATAGACTAGAGAGGGTTTAGTTAAATCTCTCCTCTGCCGGGGTCCCTCAGCACCTGCGGGGGATCCCGTCAACCCATGGGACGGAAGACTTTCAGGTTCTCAGGTGATCACGAACCTGAGCTTCTCACCTCTATGATGGGCAGTTCTTTCCTCCTCGCCCTTATGCCTGCCATTAATATAACCCGCAGTGAAGACGAAAGAAGTGATTGAGTACTCCGTCTTTTCACACACCCCGTGACTAATCACACTATGCCCCAAAGAGTGGCAGAACCCCTGGCCGAAGAAATGGAAAGTCGTGAGAGAAGGGAAAACCCAAGCGAGTTGGCTAAATTAAAGTGCCCCGGGAGCTTATTATGAAATACACAACAACAAACAGTGAAAGAGAAAAACCCAAGAGATTGAAGAAGCCAAAGGCTGGGCTGGGGCTGGGTGGCCTGCAGCTGGTGCCTGCAGTCACTCTGTGGCCTCGAAAGATTACTTACACAGCTCAGAGGTTTCAGAGTGTGATCTCTGTTTCTCGGCAAGGCAGTGGAAGGGGGCCATCGAATCTGCACCCGAGACAAGGCCAAGACCTGACATCCTGAGTTTGGGAGTGCAACCTGAGGGGTCGTGCCACAACCGGGGGCAATTCTAGTGTGGAGTGGTTTTCTGTGGCAAGGCCCCTCAGTGGAGCAGTCAGTTTCATCTTGTCGGTTCAGGCTGGATGGGACTAGATCAGCTACTCCAACCTCTCACTATGGCAGACACTGCAGTGGACTCAGCTGCTCAAGGTCCAGCCTGCCTGGAACACCCCCAGGCCTGCGCTCCACAGTCCACCACACCCTCCTTACCGAATCTCTTCCCATCTCCAGTCTACCCTGTTCACTTTCACCACTTTGGGAGGGCCTCGCACCTGTGTCAGAGTGAGTTATCTTCCATGTGCTGCAGCACCGCACACAGCACTGTCCGCAGCTGCGCTGGCGCTGTAGCCCCGAAAAACCCTGTCTCCAGTGTGCGAAGCCCCGAGAGCCCGCAGATATAACAGGCCGGGGCGGCCGCGCCAGCCGCTGTGAGGCCAGAAGCCACAGCAGGACCTGACAGTGAGTACCAGGGGCCGCGCTCACTGAGAGTTCAACAGTACAAGGGCCAGGTCCCGCACTGCAACAGCCCCACGGGGCCAGAGACCGCATACGGGAGCCGCAGCTGGGGCAGGGACCGGGGGCGTTGGGCGGCAGTCACGTTATGCGTTATGTCAAAGCTGTGAGAGGACCGAGCTGTCTCTGGTGTGACTCGGGACAAAGATAATCCTCTGCTGCTTCAGACAATACCGAAGCAGAGCCACTGAAGGACTCAGTGAAGATAACATTGCTCACGAGCTGGCCTACACACGGCTCCGCGGGCCCATTGTTAATGCCTCCGGTGAAACAAGATCACGCTGTGCCTGTTTTTAGGGATGAATGAAAGTATGTGGGCAGGTGGAGAAGGAGGAGGTGGGAGCTCCCATCCGTGACCCCTGCCCAAACACCAAAATAGGAATAGCACAGAGAGACTGTAGCGATCTGACACTTACCCCGATTCCTCGAATCTCCCGAGGACTTGGGACACACAGCTAAGGACTCAAAACACTGTATGAAAGACTTGAGTAGCACGGGCTCAGGTGAGAGAAAATTGCAGAAGGAAAACGGAGAACCAAAAACACAGCTGAAGGAAAATACAGCAGGACAATGCCTCTAGAGAAGGAAAGCAGATAGCCCGCGGGCAGTGCTGCTCCGAAGAGAAGAGGCCATGGGGCCTGGAAGCCAGCAGGAATGAACCCTCTCTCTGTGTCCCTGAGTTCTGCCTGCTGCAACTCATGGAGCTGGAGAGGCTGCCCAGGACCACATCTCTTCTACGGCCAAAGCCTCAGCACCCCCTCACAGACCAACACTCCTCAGCACTTTCCTCCACAGACTCAAACTGGCTTGGGGTGGAGGGGGTGGTGATATAATTCCTTTCCTTTAATTGGTCTCTTCTCTCTCTCTCTGTTTTCTCCTCTCTCATCATCCACTTTATTTGTGTAATCAATAGTTCTAGCTGTTGATATTTTGGCCTCGCTTGCCTCTCATTGCAGCAGGGGAACATTCAAAGAACTGAGGCTCTTGCCTTCTCCAGACCAAGACAGGGGCCAAGAAAGCCAAAGGCATCCTGGCTGGGGTCAGAAGCAGGGTGGGGCAGCAGGGCCAGGGAGGGGATCCCATCCCCGTGCTCAGCACTGGGAGGCTACAGCTGGAGTGCTGTGTTCAGCTCTGGGCCCTCCTGCAGGAAGGCCATTGAGGGGCTGGAGCCTGTGCAGAGCAGGGCAGCCAGGCTGTAGAAGGGGCCTGAGCCCTGGGGCTAGGGGAGGAGGGCTGAGGGAGCTGGGGGGAGAGCTCCTACCCTCTGCTGCCGCAGCTCCCTGCAGGGAGGTTGCAGTGAGGAGGGACAGCCTCTCTGCTCCTGGGTGTCAAGCCCCAGGAGCAGAGGCAATGGTTGCAAGCTGCCCCAGGAGGCCAGGCTGGCTGCTAGGAAATCTTTCTTGCCTGGGAGGGTTCTGCAGGCCTCGGGAATGTTGTGGCCCAGGGCAGTGCTGGAGTGCCCATCCTGGAGGTGTTGAAGCAGTGTGTGGAGCTGGTGCTTAGGGCCATGGTTTGGTGCTGAGGCCTGCGGTGCTGGGTGGAGGTTGGACTGGGGAGACCTGGGAGGTCTCTTCCAGCCTGATGTGTTCTGTCGATTCTTTGCAGCTCTGCAGAGAGAGGGTCTAGGCAAGCGCAGTGCCCTGTCAGCTCCATGAGCAGTGGTTTATGCACCATACAAGTAACAAAGGAGCAGGGTACAGGATAACATCACTTGGAGTCTTCGTGTGGATGGTGCCTCAGCTTGCACACCTCCTGGCAATAAGGAGCTCCTCAGGCACCTCAGCTTCTGCTCCTGGGGGTGTGGGGCTTAGTGTCACACTCTCCACGGGTTATGGGAGGGCACTTTGGTGTTTTGATCTTTGTTCAAGCCTTTTCTGCTTGGCAGATCGAGGCAGTAGCTAAAAAGGTTGACATAAATTTAGTGTCTTTAGACACCGCTCTTGATTCCTTGATTCTTAGTTCTTTTGTGTCTGGTTACTTCAGCCTTGGAGCTCATCCCATCCCCCTTCAGTTTCAGTGGCCTCTATTCCCCTTCCCTGGTCTCAGGCTCGTTGATGATAACTCATTCACCCCACTGCCCCGTGCCTCCCCCTGGCCGCCGGCGACGCTCCGGGAGGCGCCAGGGCTGGCGGGGAACTGCCGCAGGGGCTGGGGCCGGGCCGGGGCTTGGTGTTCCAGCGCTCCGCGGGCCGGAACCTTCCTCCTGCGGCAGCACGGGAGGGTAGGAGACTCGGCCCGGCGGGCACGGGGCGCTTTGAGCGGGGACCCGGCGGGCACGGGGCGGTTTGAGCACGGGGCGGTTTGAGCGCGGGCGGTTTGAGCGCGGGCGGTTTGAGCGGGCGGCTTGACGCGGACCGGCGGCACGGGGCGGTTTGAGCGCGGGGCGGTTCGGAGCACGGGCGGTTTAGCGCGGGCGGTTCGAGCGCGGGCGGTTTGAGCACGGAGCGGTTTGAGCGCGGACCGGCGGGCACGGGGCGGTTTGAGCGCGGGGCGGTTTGAGCGGGACCGGCGGGCACGGGGGCGGTTTGAGCGCTGGAGCGCGTTGCAGCCGCGGGGCGGTTTGAGCACGGAGCGGTTTGAGCGCGGGACCGGCGGGCACGAAGGCGCCGGAAGCGACGGCATGGCGCGTGGGGCTGCTGGCGCGGCTCGGCGCCCGGCTGCGGGCCGTGGCCGCCGTTCCTCCTCCCGGCAACAGGTATGCGGACGGCACGGAGCGGCAGAGCGGCGGCGGCCTTGGTCCCTGTCGTAGCCTGGCGATGAGACTCACCCCGGCCGCCCCGCGCCCTTCCCTTCCCTTGGGCCTCCCCCAGATCCCTCCCTCGCCCCCGATCCCCTCCCCTCCCCGCCCCACCTCCCCGGATCCTTCCCTCGACCCCGGTCCTTCCGCTGCCGCGGCCCACGTGCGGTCTCCGCCGTTCTGGGAGCTCTCTGGGCGCAGTCTGTTGGCAGCACCTGGAGCATTTGAATGTGCAGAGCTGGTAGGAGCCAGATTGACTGCAGGGACACTCGAGTCCTGGCGATAGCCCCAGCCGCAGGGGAGTTAGGGCAGGAGCTGTATCTGCAGCAGAGCATCTGTGGCTCTCAGCCAGCACAGGATGCTGTCAGTCGCCTGGGCTTGCCCTTGTGGCTGGCCACCTGAATTCCCTGAGTAGTGTTAAATGGCAGAGGCCTGAGAAGCATCCAGGATTCCCTTAAGAGATGATTGCAGTTCAGTCAAACAGCTGTGGCTGTTCAGCAGTGCACCTGAAGTTGCAGAGTTGGTGAGTTGGAAGGCAGCTCAGGCAGTGTCAGCTTGCAGCACAGGAGGCCAAGGCAGCCTGGGCTGCATCCAAAGCAGTGTGGCCAGAGATGGAGAGAGGGATCCTGCCCCTCTGCTCTGCTGAGACCTCATCTGCAGGTGCTGTGTCCAGCTATGGAGCTCTTACTACAGGGAGGGCATGGACCTATGGAGGAGGTCAGCAGGAGCATTGGATCAGGGGGTTGGAGCAGCTCTGCTGCAAGGACAGGCTGAGGAGCTGGGGTGTGCAGCCTGGAGAAGAGAAGGCTCCAGGGAGACTTAACAGCAGCTGCCAGGACCTGAAGGAGCTGCAAAAAGGGACTTTGCAAAGGCCCGTGCAGGAGACAGGACCAGGGGCAATGGCTTCAAACTAGAGCAGAGCAGATTGAGATTGGATGTGAGAACAAGTTCTGCACCAGGAGGCTGCTGGACACTGGCACAGGTTGCCCAGGGAGGTGGTTGAGGCTCCATGCCTGGAGATATTCAAGGTGAGGCTTTCATCACCATCTCCTGTTGGCAGCCTTCTAGCCAAGCTGGGATGCTATGGCACAGATGGGAGAGCTAACAGATGGGCAACCCCCTGGCTGGATCACCAGCCTGAAAAGAGCTCAGTTCACAGACTGGGCTGGGCTGGAAGGGACCCTCCAAAGCTCATCCAGGCCAACCCTCTGCACTCAGCAGGGACATCCCCAGCTAGGTCAGGTTGCCAGAGCCCTGTCCAGCCTCACCTTGAATATCTCCAGGCATGGAGCCTCAACCACCTCCCTGGGCAACCTGTGCCAGTGTTCCAGCAGCCTCCTGGTGCAGAACTTGTTCCTCACATCCAATCTCAATCTGCTCTGCTCTAGTTTGAAGCCATTGCCCCTGGTCCTGTCCCTGCAGGCCTTTGCAAAGAGTCCCTTTTTGCAGCCCCTTCAGGTCCTGGCAGGCTGCTGTTAAGTCTCCCTGGAGCCTTCTCTTCTCCAGGCTGCACACCCCCAGCTCCCTCAGCCTGTCCTTGCAGCAGAGCTGCTCCAACCCCCTGATCCAATGCTCCTGCTGACCTCCTCCATAGGTCCATGCCCTCCCTGTAGTAAGAGCTCCATAGCTGGACACAGCACTGCAGATGAGGTCTCAGCAGAGCAGAGGGGCAGGATCCCCTCTCTCCATCTCTGGCCACACTGCTTTGGATGCAGCCCAGGCTGCCTTGGCCTCCTGTGCTGCAAGCTGACACTGCCTGAGCTGCCTTCCAACTCACCAACTCTGTAACTTCAGGTGCACTGCTGAACAGCCACAGCTGTTTAACTGAACTGCAATCATCTCTTAAGGGAATCCTGAATGCTTCTCAGGCCTCTGCCATTTAACACTACTCAGGGAATTCAGGTGGCCAGCCACAAGGGCAAGCCCAGGCGACTGACAGCCTCCTGTGCTGGCTGAGAGCCACAGATGCTCTGCTGCAGATACAGCTCCTGCCCTAACTCCCCTGCGGCTGGGGCTATCGCCAGGACTCGAGTGTCCCTGCAGTCAATCTGGCTCCTACCAGCTCTGCACATCCAAATGCCCCAGGTGCTGCCAACAGACTGCGCCCAGAGAGCTCCCAGAACGGCGGAGACCGCATAGACCGCGGCGGGAAGGGACCGGGGGTCGAGGGGAAGGATCCGGGGGAGGTGGGGCGGGGAGGGGAGGGGATCGGGGGCGAGGGGAGGGATCGGGGAGGCCCAAGGGAAGGGAAGGGCGCGGGGCGGCCGGGGTGAGTCTCATCGCCAGGCTACGACAGGGACCAAGGCCGCCGCCGCTCTGCCGCTCCGTGCCGTTCGCATACCTGTTGCCGGGAGGAGGAACGGCGGCCACGGCCCGCAGCCGGGCGCCGAGCCGCGCCAGCAGCCCCCACGCCGCCATGCCGTCGCTTCCGGCGCCTTCCGTGCCCGCCGGTCCCGCGCTCAAACCGCTCCGTGCTCAAACCGCCCCGCGCTCAAACCGCCCCGCGCTCAAACCGCTCCGCGCTCAAACCGCCCCGTGCCCGCCGGTCCCGCGCTCAAACCGCCCTTCGGCGCTCAAAACCGCCCCGTGCCCGCCGGTCCCGCGCTCAAACCGCCTGGTGCTCAAACCGCCCCGCGCTCAAACCGCCCTGGCGCTCAAACCGCCCCGTGCTCAAACCGCCCCGCGCTCAACGCCCTGTGCCCGCCGGTCCCGCGCTCAACCGCCCCGCGCTCAAACCGCCCGCGCTCAAACCGCCCCGCGCTCAAACCGCCCGTGCTCAAACCGCCCCGTGCCCGCCGGTCCCCGCTCAAGCGCCCCGTGCCCGCCGGGCCGAGTCTCCTACCCTCCCGTGCTGCCGCAGAAGGAAGGTTCCGGCCCGCGGAGAAGTGAACACCAAGCCCCGGGCCCGGCCCCAGCCCCTGCGGCAGTTCCCCGCCAGCCCCTGGCGCCTCCCGGAGCGTCGCCGGCGGCCAGGGGGAGGCACAGGGCAGTGGGGTGAATGAGTTTATCATCAACGAGCCTGAGACCAGGGGAAGGGGAATGGAAGGCCACTGAAACTGAAGGGGGGATGGGATGAGCTCCAAGGCTGAAGTAACCAGACACAAAAAGAACTAAGAATCAAGGAATCAAGAGGTGTCTAAAGACACTAAATTTATGTCAACCTTTTTAGCTACTGCCTCGATCTGCCAAGCAGAAAAAAGGCTTGAACAAAGATCAAAAACACCAAGTGCCCTCCCCATAACCCGTGGAGAGTGTGACACTAAGCCCCACACCCCAGGAGCAGAAGCTGAGGTGCCCTGAGGAGCTCCTTATTGCCAGGAGGTGTGCAAGCTGAGGCACCATCCACACGAAGACTCAAGTGATGTTATCCCATGTACCCTGCTCCTTTGTTACTTGTATGGTGCATAAACCACTGCTCATGGAGCTGACAGGGCACTGCGTTTGCCTAGACCCTCTCTGCAGAGCTGCAAAGAATCACAGAACACATCAGGCTGGAAGAGACCTCCCAAGTTCCCCCAGTCCAACCTCCACCCAGCACCGCAGGCTCAGCACCAAACCATGGCCCTAAGCACCAGCTCCACACACTGCTTCAACACCTCCAGGGATGGGCACTCCAGCACTGCCCTGGGCACAACATTCCAAGGCCTGAGAACCCTTCCAGGCAAGAAAGATTTCCTAGCAGCCAGCCTGAGCCTCCCCTGGGGCAGCTTGCAACCATTGCCTCTGCTCCTGGGGCTTGACACCCAGGAGCAGAGGCTGTCCCCTCCTCACTGCAACCTCCTGCAGGGAGCTGCAGAGAGCAAGGAGGTCTCCCTCAGCCTCCTCTGCTCCAGCCTCAACACCCCCAGCTCCCTCAGCCCCTCCTCTAGCCCAGGGGCTCCAGGCCCTTCTGCAGCCTGGCTGCCCTGCTCTGCACAGGCTCCAGCCCCTCAATGGCCTTCCTGCAGGGAGGGCCCAGAGCTGAACACAGCACTCCAGCTGTGGCCTCCCCAGTGCTGAGCACAGATGATCCCCTCCTGGCCCTGCTGCCACCCTGCTTCTGACCCCAGCCAGGATGCCTTTGGCTTTCTTGGCCCCTGTCTTGGTCTGGAGAGGGCAAGAGCCTCAGTTCTTTTGAATGTTCCCCTGCTGTGAAATGAGAGGCACAAACGAGGCCAAAATATCAACAGCTAGACTATTGATTACACAAATAAAGTGGATGGATCAGAAGGGGAGAGAGAGAAAACAGAGAGAGAGAGAGAAGAGACCAATTAAAGGAAAGGAATTATATTACCACACCCCCTCACCCCCAAGCCAGTTTGAGTCTGTGGAGGAAAGGTGCTGAGGGGGTGTTGGGTCTGTAGAGGAAGGGTGCTGAGGCTTTGGCTGTAGAAGAGATGTGGTCCCCTGGGCAGCCTCTCCAGCTCCATGAGTTGCAGCAGGCAGAACTTAGGACACAGAGAGAGGGTTCATTCTGCTTCTTCCAGGCCCCATGGCCTCTTCTCTTCGGAGCAGCACTGCCCCGGGCTTTGCCTTCTCTCTGCTTTCCTTCTCAGAGGCATTGTCCTGCTGTGTTTTCCTTCAGCTGTGTTTTTGGTTCTCCGTTTTCCTTCTGCAATTTTCCTCACCTGAGCCAGTAGCTGCTCAAGTCTTTCATACAGTGTTTTAGTCCTTAGCTATGTGTCCAAGTATTGTCCCTCAGGAATTCAGGGGGCCAGGAAATCATCCTTAGGTAAGTATCCAGGGATCGTTCCCCAGGAAATCTCTGTGTATTCCTGTGTGTTTGGGCAGGGGTCTGGATGGGGGGGGACGACTCCACCTCCTCCTTCTCCATCCACCTGCCCACATACTCATTTCCTCCCCTTCCTGGGTATCTGATGGCTGGAAGTGATCTTGTCCTGCAGGCGTGCTGGCTGGGCCCTTGGGCCATTGTTGTAGGCCAGCTGCAGTCGTGAGCAATGTTATCTTTGAGTCCTTCCAGTGGCTCTGCCCAACCACACCTCAGCCATTGTCTGGGCAAGCAGCAAGGGATTTTATCTTTGTTGAGTCACACCAGGAGAGACAAGCTTCAGTCTCTCACAGCCCCCTGGGCACTGCTGCCTCATGCTCAGTGACTGCCACCCAACACCCCCAGGTCCCTCTCCCAGCTGCAGCTTTCCAGCCACACATCCCCAGGTCTGCAGCTCCCCATGGGGCTGTTGTGAGCCAGGTGCAGGACCTGGCCCTTGGCCTTGTTGAACTTCCTCCAGTGAGCCTTGGCCCATGGCTCTCACCTGTCCAGGTCCTGCTGTGAAGCTTCCCTAGCCTCTAGCAGCTGGACACAGCCACCCAGCCTGGTGCCATCTGCAGACTCTCTGAGGGCTTCACACACTGGGGACAGGACCATTTTTCAGGGCTACAGCACTGCCTGGCTGCTGGTTGGGGTTCTTTGTGTCTGTCTCATGGGGGGTGCTGCAGCACACATGGAGACATGGCTCCTCTGACACAGGTGCAGAGCCCACCCAAAGGAGTGGTGGGAAAGTGAGGCAGAGCAGGGTTAGACTGGAGATGAGGAAGAAGTTCTTCAGTAGGAGGGTGGTGAGACTGTGGAACAGGTTGCCCAGGAGGCTGTGGATGCCTCCTCCTGGGGGTGTTCAAGGCCAGGCTGGATGAAGCCTTGAGCAGCTGAGTCCACTTGAGAGGTGTCCCTGCCATGGTGGGGAGGTTGGAGTAGCTGATCTCTGAGGTCCCATCCAGCCTGAGCCATTCTGTGATGCTCCGATGTATGAAACTGACTTTGGAAACTGCTTTCCACTGAGGGCCTTACTCCAGGCCCCACAGCTGCTCACCTCCACACTAGAACCTTGGTGTGGCACATTTGCCTCCGAGTTTTGCTCCCCAAGTGCTTCAGGATGCCTCAGAGGTGCCCATCTTGACTGCTGTCTCGGATTTAGTTCCGGTGTACCTTCCACTGCCTTGCCCTGGGCTGGGAGCTGTCTGTCCTGCTCTGAAACCTCTGAGCTTTGTGTTGCTCTGTAAGTAATCTTTCGAAGGAGCCACAGAGTCTGACTGCAGGCATCCTGCAGGGCTCCCAGGCACCCTCAGCCCAGCCTTCTTCTTCAATCTCTTGGGTTTTCTCTTCCTGTTTGTTGTTGTGGGTTTGTTTCCTCTCCTTTCCCAGGGCACTTTGAATTGCTCTCCTTGGGGGTTTTTCCCTTCTCTCACGACTTTCCATTTCTTTTCTCAGCCAGGGTTCTGCCACTGTTTCTTGAAATGAAAACTCAGGGGCTGCCTTCCTCAAGTGGTGAATTAGTCACAAGTGATGTGGAAAAGGCTGAGGTACTCAATCACTTCTTTACCTCAGTCTTCACTGCAAGGGCCTCCAGCCACACTCCTGGTGTCATGGCAGACGATGCCAGGGACGGGGAGGAAGAACTGCCCATCATAAGTGAAGCTCAGGTTCGTGATCACCTGAAGAACCTGAAAGTCTTCAAGTCCATGGGACCCGACGGGATACACCCACGGGTGCTGAGAGAACTGGCAGAGGAGGTTGCTAAACCCCTCTCTAGTCTATTCCAAAAATCCTGGCAGCCTGGGGCAGTCCCCACAGGCTGGAAAAGGGGAAACATTGCTCCCATCTGCAGAAAGGGTAAGAAGGAGGAACCAGGGAACTGCAGGCCAGTCAGTCTCACCTCTGTGCCCGGAAAGATCATGGAGCAGATCCTCCTGGAGGCACTAATGACTCAGAAGAACAGTGAAGAGGTGATTGGGAACAGTCAGCATGGCTTTGCCAAGGGCAAATCCTGCCTGACACACCTGGTGGCCTTCTATGAGCAGGTGACAGCATTAATAGCTGAGGGGTGAGCAACTGATGTCGTTTCCTGGCCCTTGAGCAAAGCCTTTGGCACTGTCCCGCACCACCTCCTGGTCTCCAGGCTGGTGACACATGGGTTTGATGGGTGACCACTAGATGGATACAGAACTGGCTTGATGGCTGCACCCAGAGAGTGGCTGTCAATGGTCCATGTCCCAATGGAGGCCAGGGACAAGCAGAGTCCCTCAGGGATCAGTCCTGGGACCAGGCTTGTTCAACATCTCTGTGGGTGCCATGGACAGTGGCAGTGAGTGCAGCCTCAGCAAGGTTGCTGATGACACCAAGCTGTGTGGTGCAGTGGACACGCTGGAGGGAAGGGATCCATCCAGAGGGACCTGGACAGGCTGGAGAGGTGGGCACAAGCCAACCTCAGGAGCTTCAACAAGACCAAGGGCAGGGTCCTGCAGCTGGGTGGAGGCAATCCCAGGCACAAATGCAGGCTGGGCAGGGACTGGCTGGAGAGCAGCCCTGAGGAGAGAGACTTGGGGGTGCTGGGGAGGAGAAGCTCAGCAGGAGCTCTCAGTGTGCACTTGCAGCCCGGAAAGCCAATCAGCTCCTGGGCTGCAGCAGGAGAAGTGTGGCCAGCAGGGCAAGGGAGGGGATTCTCCCCCTCTGCTCAGCCCTGCTGGAGACCCCACCTGGAGTACTGCCTCCAGTTCTGGAGCCCCTATTCCAAGAGGGATCTGGAGGCTGGAAGGTGTCAGAGAAGGGCCACGAGGATGAGCAGAGGGCTGGAGCACCTCTCTGTGAGGACAGACTGAAGGAGTTGGGGCTGTTCAGTCTGGAGAAGAGAAGGCTCCCAGGTGACCTCATTGTGGCCTTCCAGGATCTGAAGGGGGCTACAGGAAGGCTGGGGAGGGACTGCTCAGGATCTCAGGGAGTGATAGGACTAGGGGGAATGGAATGAAGCTGGAGGTGGGGAGATTCAGGCTGGAGGGGAGGAGGAAGTTCTTCCCCATGAGAGTGGTGAAGCCCCCTGGGATGGGTTGTGCAGGGAGGTGGTTGAGGCCCCGTCCCTGGAGGTGTTTAAGGCCAGGCTGGATGAGGCTCTGGGCAGGCTGATGTAGTGTGGGGTGTCCCTGCCCATGGCAGGGGGGTTGGAACTGGATGATCCTTGTGGTCCCTTCCAACCCTGACTGATTCTGTGATTCTAAGTCCTGTTTGCCTCTTGCCTGAAGTACTCTTCCTCCCAGGAGGTATTAATCTGTGATTTGCTGAGCTGGGGTCTCTCAGCTCTGAATTGAGGTGTCTTCAAGCTTTTTATTTCCTCCCCCTGTGATTCCACAGAGGTTTCTGTGGTGACCTCTTGGTTTGGTTTTCAAATGACCTTAATATGCTTTTTTTAAGGCAGTGCTTCCCCCTTCCCCTTTCCCCTTTCTCTTTTCCCCTTTCCCCTTCCCCTTCCCCTTCCCCTCCCTGAGCAGCACAGCATGAGTTGCATCAGGAGCATAAGGAGGATTCCATAAGAGGAAGCAGAAGTGCTGCTGAGGTTCTGAGTAGCCCTGTGGGTGTCCCAGCTCTTTCTAGGGTGCTGCACATCAGACTGCTCCTGCAGGCTCCAGTTCCTCACAACACCTCCACAAAGAGGCTTTACAGACTGTTCTAGACACAACTGCTGGAGAGGGTCCAGAGCAGGCACAAAGATGATCAGAGGGCTGGAGCACCTCCCCAGGGTGCTGAGAGAGTTGGGGCTGCCCATTAGTAAAGATACTGAACAAAACCGGGCCCAGTACTGATCCCTGGGGAACACCACTGGCCACAGGCCTCCAAGCTGTGCCACTGCTCACAACCCTCTGAACTCTCTTGTGGAGCCAGGTTGCAATCCACCTCACAGCCCCACACCTCCTGAGCTGTTCCATGAGGATGCTGTAGGAGCCAGTGTCAAAAAGCCTTCCTGCAGTCCCAGAGCTCATTGCTTGGCTGAGTGGCACACTCAGATCCTGGAGCAGGGTTGGACTGCAGTCTCCCCTTCCAGCTGCCTTGTCTTTCCGTGTCACACTTGGCACAGTCTCTGTGGTTAGCTGTGGCTTGCTTGGCAGCTCCTGAGCTGGCAGCTGGCAGAGGATGCATTTCTGTTTATTGCAGTGCTCTTCCAGCTTCTGCTGAGCTCTGGTGGTGGTGTTTGCACGAGTTAGAGGTTTGCAAAGCCTCCTGCTCCAAAGGAGGGCTGCAGTGAGGAGCAGGGGCTCTTAGTGCCTCTGCCCTGCAGGGGATTTGAATCCTTTCAGCCTCTTTCCCTTGCCTTGCTGTCACAGAGTCTCAGCTGAGCATGTGATGGAGGTGGCACGTTTCCCTCCTGGCAGAAGAGGTCACTGTTCAGATGGACCTGAGCTCCTGTACACAAAACACTTCCTGCTCTGCACTCTGCACCTGAGATGTGGTTGGTTTGCTGCGCTTGGGTTTCTCTTTGGAAACTGCTGCAAAGCCTCTGCTGGGTCTGATTCTTCGGTTTGCCATGACACCACCTCTGCCACTAGAACCCTTTCTGGCACACAGTGACAGAAATGATCTTCAGACAGTCTGGACTAGCATTTGCTAATTTCCATCTAGGGTTTCAAAGCTGCTTTCTGACTGTGCAGTATGGAAATCTTCAACCAGGCTGGAAAGGACCTTTCAGACTATTGAGTGCAACCTATCAGCCAGCACCATCTGATCAACTACACCACAGCACCAAGTGCCTCATCCAGGCTCTTCCTAAACACCTCCAGTGATGGTGCTGCTCCCTGGGCAGCACATCCCAGTGGCCAATCTCTCTTGCTGGGAAGAATTTCCAGCCCAAACCTCCCCTGGCACAGCTTGAGACTGTGTCCTCTTGTTCTGGAGCTGGCTGCCTGGGAGAAGAGACCAACCCCACCTGGCTACAACCTCCCTTCAGGGAGTTGGAGAGAGCAAGAAGGTTTCCCCTGAGCCTCCTCTTCTGCAGGCTAAGCAACCCCAGCTCCCTCAGCCTCTCCTCACAGGCCTGTGCTCCAGACCCCTCCCCAGCTTTGTTGCCCTTCTCTGGACACCTTCAAGAGTCTCAATGTCCTTCTTAAACTGAGGAGCCCAGAACTGGACTCATGGTGTGCCTAACCAGTGCTGAGTACAGGGCAGAATGACCTCCCTACTCCTGCTGGCCACACTCTTCCTGATGCAGGCCAGGATGCCATTGGCCTTCTTGGCCACCTGGGCACACTGCTGGCTCCTGTTCAGTACCCCTAGGTCATAGAATCATAGAATCAGTCAGGGTTGGAAGGGACCACAAGGATCATCTAGTTCCAACCCCCTGCCATGGGCAGGGACACCTCACACTACATCAGCCTGGCCACAGCCTCATCCAGCCTGGTCTTAAACACCTCCAGGGACGGGGCCTCAACCACCTCCCCTGCACAACCCATTCCAGGGCTTCACCACTCTCATGGTAAAGAACTTCTTCCTCACCTCTAGCCTGAATCTCCCCATTTCCAGCTTCATTCCATTCCCCCTAGTCCTATCACTACCTGAGAGCCTGAGCAGTCCCTCCCCAGCCTTCCTGTAGCCCTCTTCAGATCCTGGAAGGCCACAATGAGGTCACCTGGGAGCCTTCTCTTCTCCAGACTGAACAGCCCCAACTCCTTCAGTCTGTCCTCACAGGAGAGGTGCTCCAGCCCTCTGCTCATCCTCGTGGCCCTTCTCTGGACACCTTCCAGCCCCTCCAGATCCCTCTTGCAATAGGGGCTCCAGAACTGGAGGCAGTACTCCAGGTGGGGTCTCACCAGAGCTGAGCAGAGGGGGAGAATCCCCCTCCCTGGCCCTGCTGGCCACACTTCTCCTGCTGCAGCCCAGGCTCTGATTGGCTTTCCGGGCTGCAAGTGCACACTGAGAGCTCCTGTTGAGCTTCTCCTCCCCCAGCACCCCCAAGTCTCTCTCCTCAGGGCTGCTCTCCAGCCAGTCCCTGCCCAGCCTGCATTTGTGCCTGGGATTGCCTCCACCCAGCTGCAGGACCCTGCCCTTGGTCTTGTTGAAGCTCCTGAGGTTGGCTTGTGCCCACCTCCAGCCTGTCCAGGTCCCTCTGGATGGATCCCTTCCCTCCAGCGTGTCCACTGCACCACACAGCTTGGTGTCATCAGCAACCTTGCTGAGGCTGCACTCACTGCCACTGTCCATGGCACCCACAGAGATGTTGAACAAGACAGGTCCCAGGCCTGATCCCTGAGGGACTAGGGGATGGAGTCAGGGCAGTGCCTGGGGAAGGGGATGGAGTCAGGGCAGTGCCTGGGGAAGGGGATGGAGCCAGGGCTGTGCCTGGGGAAGGGGATGGAGTCAGGGCAGTGCCAAGGGGATGGAGTCAGGGCAGTGCCTGGGGAAGGGGATGGAGTCAGGGCAGTGCCTGGGGGAAGGGGATGGAGTCAGGGCTGTGCCTGGGGGAAGGGGATGGAGTCAGGGCAGTGCCTGGGGAAGGGGATGGAGTCAGAGCAGTGCCTGGGGAAGGGGATGGAGCGAGGGCAGTGCCTGGGGAAGGGGATGGAGTCAGGGCAGTGCCTGGGGAAGGGGAATGGAGCGAGGGCAGTGCCTGGGGAAGGGGATGGAACCAGGGCAGTGCCTGGGGAAGGGGATGGAGTCAGGGCAGTGCCTGGGGAAGGGGATGGAAACAGGGCAGTGCCTGGGGAAGGGGATGGAGTCAGGGCAGTGCCTGGGGAAGGGGATGGAGCCAGGGCAGTGCCTGGGGGAAGGGGATGGAAACAGGGCAGTGCCTGGGGAAGGGGATGGAGTCAGAGCAGTGCCTGGGGAAGGGGATGGAGTCAGAGCAGTGCCTGGGGAAGGGGATGGAGCCAGGGCAGTGCCTGGGGAAGGGGATGGAGTCAGGGCAGTGCCTGGGGAAGGGGATGGAGCGAGGGCAGTGCCTGGGGAAGGGGATGGAGTCAGGGCAGTGCCTGGGGGAAGGGGATGGAGCCAGGGCAGTGCCTGGGGGAAGGGGATGGAGTCAGGGCTGTGCCTGGGGAAGGGGATGGAGTCAGGGCAGTGCCTGGGGAAGGGGATGGAGCGAGGGCAGTGCCTGGGGGAAGGGGATGGAGTCAGGGCAGTGCCTGGGGAAGGGGATGGAGTCAGAGCAGTGCCTGGGGAAGGGGATGGAGTCAGAGCAGTGCCTGGGGAAGGGGATGGAGCCAGGGCAGTGCCTGGGGAAGGGGATGGAGTCAGAGCAGTGCCTGGGGAAGGGGATGGAGCGAGGGCAGTGCCTGGGGAAGGGGATGGAGTCAGAGCAGTGCCTGGGGAAGGGGATGGAGCGAGGGGCAGTGCCTGGGGAAGGGGATGGAGCCAGGGCAGTGCCAAGGGGATGGAGTCAGGGCAGTGCCTGGGGAAGGGGATGGAGCGAGGGCAGTGCCTGGGGAAGGGGATGGAGTCAGAGCAGTGCCTGGGGAAGGGGATGGAGCGAGGGCAGTGCCTGGGGAAGGGGATGGAGTCAGGGCAGTGCCTGGGGAAGGGGATGGAGTCAGAGCAGTGCCTGGGGAAGGGGATGGAGCCAGGGCTGTGCCTGGGGAAGGGGATGGAGTCAGGGCAGTGCCAAGGGGATGGAGTCAGGGCAGTGCCTGGGGAAGGGGATGGAGTCAGAGCAGTGCCTGGGGAAGGGGATGGAGTCAGGGCAGTGCCTGGGGAAGGGGATGGAGCCAGGGCAGTGCCTGGGGAAGGGGATGGAGTCAGGGCTGTGCCTGGGGAAGGGGATGGAGTCAGGGCAGTGCCTGGGGAAGGGGATGGAACCAGGGCAGTGCCTGGGGAAGGGGATGGAACCAGGGCAGTGCCTGGGGAAGGGGATGGAACCAGGGCAGTGCCTGGGGAAGGGGATGGAGTCAGAGCAGTACCTGGGGAAGGGGATGGAGTCAGAGCAGTGCCTGGGGAAGGGGATGGAGTCAGGGCAGTGCCAAGGGGATGGAGTCAGAGCAGTGCCTGGGGAAGGGGATGGAGTCAGGGCAGTGCCTGGGGAAGGGGATGGAGCCAGGGCAGTGCCTGGGGAAGGGGATGGAGTCAGGGCTGTGCCTGGGGAAGGGGATGGAGTCAGGGCAGTGCCTGGGGAAGGGGATGGAGTCAGGGCAGTGCCTGGGGAAGGGGATGGAGTCAGGGCTGTGCCTGGGGAAGGGGATGGAGTCAGGGCAGTGCCTGGGGAAGGGGATGGAGCCAGGGCAGTGCCTGGGGAAGGGGATGGAGTCAGGGCAGTGCCTGGGGAAGGGGATGGAGTCAGGGCAGTGCCTGGGGAAGGGGATGGAGCCAGGGCAGTGCCTGGGGAAGGGGATGGAGCCAGGGCAGTGCCTGGGGAAGGGGATGGAGCCAGGGCAGTGCCTGGGGGAAGGGGATGGAGTCAGGGCAGTGCCTGGGGAAGGGGATGGAGTCAGGGCAGTGCCTGGGGAAGGGGATGGAACCAGGGCAGTGCCTGGGGAAGGGGATGGAGTCAGAGCAGTACCTGGGGAAGGGGATGGAGTCAGAGCAGTGCCTGGGGAAGGGGATGGAGTCAGGGCAGTGCCAAGGGGATGGAGTCAGAGCAGTGCCTGGGGAAGGGGATGGAGTCAGGGCAGTGCCTGGGGAAGGGGATGGAGCGAGGGCAGTGCCTGGGGAAGGGGATGGAGCCAGGGCAGTGCCTGGGGAAGGGGATGGAACCAGGGCAGTGCCTGGGGAAGGGGATGGAGCCAGGGCAGTGCCTGGGGAAGGGGATGGAGTCAGGGCAGTGCCTGGGGAAGGGGATGGAACCAGGGCAGTGCCTGGGGAAGGGGATGGAACCAGGGCAGTGCCTGGGGAAGGGGATGGAGCCAGGGCAGTGCCTGGGGAAGGGGATGGAGTCAGAGCAGTACCTGGGGAAGGGGATGGAGTCAGAGCAGTGCCTGGGGAAGGGGATGGAGTCAGGGCAGTGCCAAGGGGATGGAGTCAGAGCAGTGCCTGGGGAAGGGGATGGAGTCAGGGCAGTGCCTGGGGAAGGGGATGGAGTCAGGGCAGTGCCTGGGGAAGGGGATGGAGTCAGGGCAGTGCCTGGGGAAGGGGATGGAAACAGGGCAGTGCCTGGGGAAGGGGATGGAACCAGGGCAGTGCCTGGGGAAGGGGATGGAGTCAGGGCAGTGCCTGGGGAAGGGGATGGAGCCAGGGCAGTGCCTGGGGAAGGGGATGGAACCAGGGCAGTGCCTGGGGAAGGGGATGGAACCAGGGCAGTGCTTGGGGAAGGGGATGGAGCCAGGGCAGTGCCTGGGGAAGGGGATGGAGTCAGGGCAGTGCCTGGGGAAGGGGATGGAGCCAGGGCAGTGCCTGGGGAAGGGGATGGAGCCAGGGCAGTGCAGGGCACCCTGGCAGCAGCAGCCTCCTGTAGTCACCTCTGATAAGCTCATCCCCACAGCAGGTTTGGTGGCTTTCATTCTTTTTGCTTGGCAGAGGCACTGGGGCAGGATGGCTGCAAATGAAAAACAAACAGATGAAAGCCTGGAATCATTTGTTTGAGAACATCTTGCAGGTTTTGTTAGGCTCTGGTTTCAGCCTGGCCCCTGTTGATTGTATTTGCACTGGAAATAAGACAAATGTGACACCTGCTCCATTTAATCTTCCCCTCTCTTTTCCTTCCCCCACCCCCCTCCCTGCCCCCTCCACCCCCAAAAGAGACTGAGGAAAGAGGGAGAGATGTTAGATCTTGTGCCTGATTAATGTCTCTCAGGGAAGGGGAGGGGAGGAGAGAGTATTTAACCACAATAAAAAGCACTTTTGATGGGCAAGAGCTCTAAATTGCATCTTTGAGCCAGGCCAGGGAATGGACTAACAAGCTAAAGGAAGCTCCTGCTCAGGAGGTCATCACCACTGCCCTGGGGGCTGTGTGTGCTCACCATTAAAACAAGCAATGGGATGAGGAAAGGAGAAGCAAAGAGGCTTCCAAAGGAAAGCAAGCAGGGAGCTGAAGGAGTTCCACTAATGAAGGGAGGGTTCAAGGGGTGAAAGGAGCTGGGTTTAATCTGGGCACATGGTGAGGGTTGACAGGAAGGTGCCTTGGTCTGGAGTATTGTGTCTAGTTCTGGGCTCCCCAGTTTAACAGGGACAGGGATGTGCTGGAGAGAGGCCAAGGGAGGGCTGCAAGGATGCTGAAGGGACTGCAACCGCCTGGGAGGAGGCTGAGAGCCTGGGGCTGCAAGGATGCTGAAGGGACTGCAGCACCGCCTGGGAGGAGAGGCTGAGAGCCCTGGGGCTGCAAGGATGCTGAAGGGACTGCAGCACTGCCTGGGGAGGAGAGGCTGAGAGCCCTGGGGCTGTTCAGGCTGGAGAGGAGGAGGCTGAGAGGGGATCTGATCAATGTCTATCAAGGTGGTGGAGTCGCCGTCCCTGGAGGTGTTCAAGAGGGGACTGGATGTGGCACTTGGTGCCATGGTCTAGTCGTGAGGTCTGTGGTGACAGGTTGGACTCGATGATCTTCGAGGTCTCTTCCAACCTTGGTAATACTGTGCTACTGTAATATCTGAGGGCTGGGGGTCATGAGGGAGGGGACAGGCTCTGCTCAGCTGCTCCCGGGGATAGGACAAGGGGCAATGGATAGAAACTCCAGCACAGGAGGTTCCACCTCAACACGAGGAGGAACTTCTTCCCTGGGAGGCTCCCAGAGCCCTGGAGCAGGCTGCCCAGAGAGGTTGTGGAGTCTCCTTCTGTGGAGCCTTCCCAGGCCCGTCTGGATGTGTTCCTGTGTGACCTGAGCTGAATTCTCTGCTCCTGCTCTGGCAGGGGGGGGTTGGACTGGATGATCTCTTTGGGTCCCTTCCAAGCCCTGACCTCCTGTGAGCCTGTGTCGTGCTGCAGGCTGCACCCCACGCACCTTGGAGCTGCCAGCACCACTGACCTGCCCTCTTCCCAGGAAGCACAGCATCAGGGCACAAAGGAAAAGCAACTGATGCCTTCTGCCTGGAACTGTGTAAAGCACATGATGCTGCTGTAAAGCACATGACATCCTGGTTAGCACATTGGGAAACCTTGGACTTGAGGGGTGGAGCAGGCACTACATAAGGAACTGCCTGGATGGCTGCACACAGAAACTTGCACTCAGTGGCTCCATGTGCAAAGAGAGACCAGAGATGAGTGGAGTCCCTCAGGGGCTGGCACAGGTTTATGATGCTCCTGCTGCAGCAAAAGGGAATTAACATCAGCAACAAAACTGTCCATTATTAGGATAGGATAGGATAGGATAGGATAGGATAGGATAGGATAGGATAGGGTAGGATAGGAAGGGTAGGATAGGATAGGATAGGATGGAATAGGATAGAATAGGATGGAATGGAATAGAATGGAATAGAATAGAATGGAATGGAGATAGGATAGGATGGAATGGAATGGAATGGAATGGAATGGAATGGAATGGAATGGAATGGAATGGAATGGAATGGAATGGAATGGATAGGATAGAATGGAATGGAATGGAATAGAATGGAATGGAAGAGAATGGAATGGAATGGAATGGAATGGAATGGAATGGAATGGAATGGAATGGAATGGAATAGGATAGGATAGGATGGAATGGAATAGGATAGGATAGGATGGAATGGAAGAGGATAGAATGGAATGGAATGGAATGGAATGGAATGGAATGGAATGGAATGGAATGGAATGGAATAGGAATGGGATGGAATGGAATGGAATGGAATGGAATGGAATGGAATGGAATGGAATAGGATAGGATAGGATAGAATGGAATGGAATGGAATGGGATAGGATGGAAAGGAATGGAATGGAATGGAATGGAATGGAATGGAATGGAATGGAATGGAATGGAATGGAATGGAATGGGATAGGATGGAAAGGAATGGAATGGAATGGAATGGAATGGAATGGAATGGAATGGAATGGAATGGAATGGAATGGAATGGAATGGAATGGAATAGGATAGGATGGAATGGAATGGAAGATAGGATGGAATGGAAGAGAATAGAATGGAATGGAATGGAATGGAATGGAATGGAATGGAATGGAATGGAATGGAATGGAATGGAATGGAATAGGATAGGATAGGATAGGATAGGATAGGATGGAATGGAATGGAATGGAATGGAATGGAATGGAATGGAATGGAATGGAATGGAATGGAATGGAATGGAATGGAATGGAATGGAATGGAATGGAATGGAATGGAATGGAATGGAATGGAATGGAATGGAATGGAATGGAATGGAATGGAATAGGATAGGATAGGATGGAATGGAATAGAATGGAATGGAATGGAATGGAGTATGATAGGATGGAATGGAATGGAATGGAATGGAATGGAATGGAATGGAATGGAATGGAATGGAATGGAATGGAATGGAATGGAATAGGATAGGATAGGATGGAATGGAACAGAATAGGATAGAATAGGATAGAATTAACCAGGTTGGAAAACACCTTCAAGATCATCAGGTCCAACCTGCCACCCAACACCATCTGGTCAACTAAACCACGGCACCCAGGGCCCCATCCAGGCTCACCTTATACAGTTACCTTATACATTTTGGACAGTTCAGTTTGGAAGGAGTTGTCTCATACACACAAACATCATGATGGGAACTCCCTGGGAACACCTCTGGCTCCCCAGGTAGTATTCTGGGATAAGCAGAAATGGTCCCAGAGGGAGGGAGGGAGGGAGGGATGCTTTTTGTGTGCTTTACACAGTGGCTGGTGGCATAACTTGTGCTTGGCCAGAGTAACAGAACCCTAGAAGAGCAGATCAGGTGAAAGGAGGTGGGGGAAGCCATTCCTGCTTCCTTGGTTTGCTAGAAGCTCTGTGAGACAGGGACCTTGGTGTGCCGCCTCTCCAGCAGTCCCTGGCAGGCGCTGCTCCTCTCTGTGTCTTCCCATCAGAGCTCCCCCATTCGGTGTGCACACACAGAAGTCTGCTCCAGCGACTGAGCAGTTTCTGTACTTGCTTTGAGCACTTTCACAGAGTCAGGTTTCTGATGAAGCACAAATGATCTTCAGATGCCAGTGGCAATTTTATCTGAGCATGGGATATTGGAGTCACTCTGGGCTGACATCTTCCAGCTTTCCATGTACACAGAATCACAGCATAGCCTGAGCTGGAAGGGAGCTCCACAGCTCACCCAGTCCAACCCCTCTGCGCTCAGCAGGGACATCCTCCACTGGATCAGGTTGCCCACAGCCCTGTCCAGACTCTCCAGGGATGGAGCCTCAACCACCTCCTGGGCAACCTGTTCCAGTGTTCCACCACCCTCCGGTGCAGAACTTGTTCCTCACATCCAATCTCAATCTGCTCTGCTCTAGTTTGAGGCCATTGCCCCTGGGCCTGTCCCTGCAGGCCTTTGGGAACAGTCTCTCTGCAGCCTTCTTGCAGCCCCCTTCAGGTACTGGCAGGTGGTTATTAGGTCTCCCTGGAGCCTTCTCTTCTCCAGGCTGCACACCCCCAGCTCCCTCAGCCTGGCCTTGTAGCAGAGGTACTCAATCCCTCTGATCATCTTTATGGCATACTCTGGACCTGCTCCATCAGGTCCAGGTCCTTCCTGTGTTGAGGGCTCCAGAGCTGAACACAGCCCTGTAGGTGAGGTCTCCCTAGAGCAGAGCAGAGGGGCAGGATCCTCTCTCTGGATCTGCTGGCCACACTGCTTTGGATGCCTTTGGGACAGCCTCTCTCCAGCCTTCCTGTAGGCCCCCTTCAGGTACTGAAGGTTGCTATTAGGTCTCCCTGGAGCCTTCTGCTCTCCAGGCTGCACACCCCCAGCTCCCTCAGCCTGTCCTCATAGCAGGGCTGCTCCAACCCCCTGATCGTTTTTGTGTCCTCCTCTGGACCCTCTCCCTCAGGCCCCTGTACTTCCATGCTCTTCCCTGTCTAAGGTGGTCAACAGCTCAATGGGTTGTTGAAAGAAGCAGCAGCAGCTGTTTGTGCTTAACTGTGGGGATTTTGTACTCTTGATTGTTATGCAGTAAAAATTAGCAGAGGAAGGTTCCTGTCCCAGCTTAGATCTGGTCAGTGCTCTCCTGAAGCAATGCAAACCTGTCCTGGTGTGGGCATGGGGATCAGCTTAGAGGCTAACATGCTCAGCGTCCCATTTCTGGTGCAGGTTGTAGACTAAACTGGCAGCTGATCTGTATCCTGATCTAGATCCTGTGCTTACTGCTGCTCATGCATTTTGAAATGCTTCTGTCTTCTTAGATACCTACACAGTGAAAGGAAATGCCAATGGAGCTCCTTGTGTCTTCCCTTTCAAGTTTGGTGACCAGTGGTATGCTGACTGCACAGATGCTGGCAGATCTGATGGCTGGTTCTGGTGTGGAACCACTTCCAACTTTGATGTGGACAAGATGTATGGATTTTGCCCCTTGAAATGTAAGTTTTTGTCTGCTCCTGATTCTGCTGTGCTGTTGCTCAGCTGCCTGGACAAACTGATCTCCTTACCAGGTGCTTTCCTGTGCAAGATACAGCTTGAAAGGGTACATTTTGCTATCTCCAGCCTGCTCCTCTTTTAGAAACTACTTGAATATGCAGATGCAGGGCTCAGCATGGAAAAAGCCTGAGCAGCTGCAGCCAGGTGAGAGGGAGTGAGTCATCTGCTGGAGTCTGCAGTTATACCATTGACTTCCATAGGAAGCTCATTGGATGGAAAGTGATTACAATAGGAAATGCAAAGGGCCATGGTAGAGATCTGGGCAGCAGAGCTGGCAGCTGGGATAGAGCTTAGCTGAACATCAAGGCTGCTTTGCAGAGTGAGTTGGGTCTTGAACATCATAGAATGGCTCAGGTAGGAAGGGACCTCAGAGATCCTCTACTCCAACCTCCCTGCCATGGCAGGGACACCTTTCAACTAGGCTTGGCTGCTCAAGCCCTCATCCAGCCTGGCCTTGAACACCCCCAGGGAGGAGGCAGCCACAGCCTCCCTGGGCAACCTGTGCCAGAGTCTCAGCACCCTTGTTCTGAAGAACTTCTTCCTCAGCTCCAGTCTAACCCTGCCGTGCCTCAGCTTCAAACCATTCCCCTTTGGCCTGTCTCCAGACACCCTCAGGAGAAGTCTCTCTGCAGCCTTTCTGTAGGATTCCTTCAGGTACTGGAAGGCAGCTCTAAGGTGCCCCTGGAGTCTTCTCCAGGCTGCACACCCCCAGCTCCCTCAGCCTGTGCTCACAGCTGAGCTGCTCCAGCCCTTGGATCATCCTTGCTATCCTCCTCTGGGCTTGCTCCCCCAGCTCTGTGCCCATCTGCTGGGGACACCAGAACTGGATGTGGTATTGGAGGTGGGGTCTCAGCAGAGCAGAGTAAGGAGCTTCCAAGAACTTTTGACTAAATCCCAATATTTCCCAAGCCTGGGCACTGGCAGCACAGAAGCCCAAGGGCAGCCTGGGCTGCATCCAAAGCAGTGTGGCCAGAGCTGGAGAGAGAGGATCCTGTCCCTCTGCTCTGGGGAGACCTCACCTGCAGGGCTGGGGCCAGCTGTGGGACCCTCAACATAAGAGAGACATGGACCCAGAGGGTCCAGAGGAGGCCCCAAAGATGCTCAGAGGGCTGTGGGGACAGGCTGAGAGAATTGAGTTTTCCATCCTGGAGAAGAGAAGGCTCTGGAGAAGTGCATTTTGATATTGAAAGGGACCTACAGGCAGGCTGGGGAGGGACTGTGCAGAAGGGGCTGTGGGGATAGGATGAGAGGCAGTGGTCTGAACCTGGAGCAGGGCAGAGTTAGGTTGGACACCAGGAGGGAGTTCTGCACAGTGAGGCTGGGGAGACACTGGCACAGGCTGCCCAGGGAGGTGGTTGAGGCTCTGTCCCTGGAGACATTCAGGATCAGCCTGGCTGTGTCCCTGGGCAGCCTGCTCTGGCTGGAGCTGTCCCTGCTGCCTGCAGGGGGTTGGGCAAGGTGACTTTTGAGGGTCCCTTCCAACCCAGTGTGAATCTGTCACCTTCGATGGTTTGCTAATGAAGCGTTGGTGCTCTTGCCTGATTTCCACCAAGGCTGCATTCAATCCTGCAGGCAAACAAAGCTGCAGGGTTTGGTTTGGTTGGGTTTGGGGTTGCTGGGTTTTGTGGGGGTGGCTTTTTGCTTGTTGTGCAGGGCTGTGGGGGCTGTGTGTCTGGCTGGCTGGCCTTGGGTGGGGCTTGCTGGTGGTTGGACTTGTGTTTTACTTTGTTTTGTCCTTTCTCTCTTTGCCAGCATGATTTTCAAGGCACTCAGAATGATGTTGGGAACACCAAACCCATTAACCCAAGACATGCAAGTCAGCTGAAGGCTGCTCCTGCCTGGCATTCTTTGAGTGTAGTAACTGGGAGGCATCATTAGAAGTTTGTTTAACTCTTGGGCATAATTCAAGGAAATCCATCCAGCTGGCTGTGACTCCTGTTGGCAGAGGCTGCTTTCTGCTGATTGCCTGCATGTTTCCTTCCTGACTCTTCACTGCTGCCTACAAAAGACTCAAATCTGGGGCATGTCTTTTAAAGAGGGACAAGCTGTGTTGTTAGTAGAAGCTTTAGTCAGCCCCATGAGAGAGGAATGCACTGTGTGAGAGAGTGGTGACTTAATAAGCATAGAATCATAGCATCACAGAACTGTCAGGGCTGGAAGGGACCTCAAGGATCAGCCAGTTCCAACCCCTTGCCATGGGCAGGGACACCTCACACTGCAGCAGGTTGCTCACAGCCACATCCAGCCTGGCTGCAAACACCTCCAGGCAGGAGGCTTCCACCACCTCCCTGGGCAGCCTGTGCCAGGCTCTCACCACCCTCCTGGGGAACAACTTCTTCCTCACAGCCAATCTCAATCTCCCCACTTCTACTTTTGCTCCATCCCCCCTAGTTCTACCACTACTTGAAACCATCAGCAGCACTTTTGCAGGTGGAATGCTGAAGTCAGTATGTGTTGAAGTTTATGTAGTAAGATTGAAGTGATTCTTCTTTGTTTAAGTGTCTGGGGAAGCAAAGGTGGAGATAGGAGAACACGCAGTGCAAACTCTTCCAGCTGCTCCTGCTGCAGCCTGGACGTGCAGTCAAGTGAGGAGGGTTAAACCAGGCTCTTTCTTTATGCTGGCTGTAAAAGTGGCTCAGATATTCTCCCATGTGAAGAGGGGGCAAGGCTGTCCTTAAAGCAGTTAACTGTACTCAGTGGAACTGGAGATATCTGACCAGTGGAGGTATAGAATAGAATAGAATGGAATTAGCCAGGTTGGAAGATCATCAAGTCCAACCTATCACCCAGCACCATCTAATCAACTAAACCATGGCACCAAGGGCCTCATCCAGGCTCTTCCTAAACTCCAGGGATGGGGACTCCACCACCTCCCTGGGCAGCACATTCCAGCAGCCAGTCTCCTTTTCTGGGAAGAACTGGCACAGCTTGAGACTGTGTCCTCTTGTTCTGCTGCTGGGTGCCTGGGAGAAGAGACCAACCCCCACCTGGCTACAACCTCGCTTCAGGGAGTTAGGGAGAGCAAGAAGGTCTCCCCTGAGCCTCCTCTTCTCCAGGCTAAGCAACCCCAGCTCCCTCAGCCTCTCCTCCCAGGGCTGTGCTCCAGACCCCTCCCCAGCTTTGTTGCCCTTCTCTGGACACCTTCCAGCAGCTCAACATCTCATTGTGGCACTGAAACATCATTTATAAAGCTATGCAGTGACAGGGTGAGGGGCAGTGAGAGAGTGAGGGGCAGCGACAGGGTGAGAGGCAGTGACAGGGTGAGGGGCAGCGACAGGGTGAGGGGCAGCGACAGGGTGAGGGGCAGTGACAGGGTGAGAGGCAGTGACAGGGTGAGAGGCAGTGACAGGGTGAGGGGCAGTGACAGGGTGAGAAGCAGTGACAGGGTGAGAGGCAGTGACAGGGTGAGAGGCAGTGACAGGGTGAGGGGCAGTGACAGGGTGAGGGGCAGCGACAGGGTGAGGGGCAGCGACAGGGTGAGAGGCAGTGACAGGGTGAGGGGCAGTGACAGGGTGAGGGGCAGCGACAGGGTGAGAGGGGCGACAGGGTGAGGGGCAGCGACAGGGTGAGGGGCAGTGACAGGGTGAGAAGCAGCGACAGGGTGAGGGGCAGTGACAGGGTGAGGGGCAGTGACAGGGTGAGGGCAGTGACAGGGTGAGGGGCAGCGACAGGGTGAGGGGCAGGACAGGGTGAGGGGCAGCAGGGTGAGGGGCAGCGGCAGGGTGAGGGGCAGCGGCAGGGTGAGGGGCAGTGACAGGGTGAGGGGGGACAGGGTGGCTTCACAGGGTGACAGACAAGGGGAGCGGCATTTGGATGAGACATGAGGAGCGAAGGGTGATTCTATCCAGGGTGAGGGGGTGCTGGGTGGCCTGAGGGGAACAGGGTGAGGCTGGCTTCACACAGAAAGGAGTTGCATTTGGATGAGCATTAGGAGCTATCCTGTGAGGGTGCTGAGAACAGGCTGCCCATTGAAGGCCAGGCTGCATGCATAAGGCAGCTGGGTCTAGTGAGAAGTGTCCTTGCCTGTGGCAGGGGCTTGGAACTAGATGAAGATAGAATCATAGAATGGTCTGTGTTGGAAGGGACCTCCAGAGCTCATCCAGTCCAACCCCTCTGCACTCAGCAGGGACATCCCCAGCTAGATCAGGTTGCCCACAGCCCTGTCCAGCCTCACCTGGAATATCTCCAGGGATGGAGCCTCAACCACCTCCCTGGGCAACCTGTTCCAGTGTTCCAGCAGCCTCCTGGTGCAGAACTTGTTCCTCACATCCAATCTCAATCTGCTCTGCTCTAGTCTGAAGCCATTGCCCCTGGTCCTGTCCCTGCAGGCCTTTGCAAACAGTCTCTCTGCAGCCTTCTTGCAGCCCCCTTCAGGTACTGGCAGGTGGTTATTAGGTCTCCCTGGAGCCTTCTCTTCTCCAGGCTGCACACCCCCAGCTCCCTCAGCCTGGCCTTGTAGCAGAGGTACTCAATCCCTCTGATCATCTTTATGGCATACTCTGGACCTGCTCCATCAGGTCCAGGTCCTTCCTGTGTTGAGGGCTCCAGAGCTGAACACAGCCCTGCAGGTGAGGTCTCCCTAGAGCAGAGCAGAGGGGCAGGATCCTCTCTCTGGATCTGCTGGCCACACTGCTTTGGATGCAGCCCAGGAGGTGGTTTGCCTGCTGTGCTGCCAAGTGCACACTTGGCTCCTGTCACCAGTGCAGAGGATTTCCATGGCCTCTTTACACAGCATCCAAAAGCAATACAAAAACTGGGGGCTCTTGGCTCAGAGAAGTGCTCAGCTGGAGGTACCCCTGAGCTCCCAGGAGTCTGCTTCACTACAAAGTTCTGGAAGCAGTTGTGCTGAGGTGAAACATCAACGAGAACACTGCTTGAATTTCCAGCCCCATTGAGAGCAAGAGCTGCAAAGCTTTGGGTTGTACTCCAAGCTACCAGTGGCCATACAAGGATCCACAAGTGTTCAGTGCTTCATCTGCTGCACTGAGCTGTTTCCAATGCTTCATGGAAAGTACAAGGTCGTGGACAAATTGTGCACTCAGTGCAGCCTTTTTTGGCCTCAGCCTGAGAATTAGCTCATGTCTTTATGCTTTTTCAAACTAGAGAAGGGTCAGTTTGGATTGGGCATTAGGAAGAAGTTCTCTTTAACATCTTTGCTGATGATCTGGATGAGGGCATTGAGTCCATCATCAGTAAATTTGCAGACGACACCAAGCTGGGGGCAGGAGTTGATCTGCTGGAGGGCAGAGAGGCTTTGCAGAGGGACCTGGACAGGCTGGACAGATGGGCAGAGGCCAAGGGCAGGAGATTGAACACATCCAAGTGCCAGGTGCTGTGCATTGGCCACAGCAACCCCAGGCAGCACTACAGGCTGGGGTCAGAGTGGCTGAGAGCAGCCAGGCAGAGAGGGACCTGGGGGGAGTGGTTGACAGCAGCTGAACATGAGCCTGCAGTGTGCCCAGGCAGCCAAGAAGGCCAATGGCATCCTGGCCTGCATCAGGAAGAGTGTGGCCAGCAGGAGCAGGGAGGTCATTGTGCCCCTGTACACTGCACTGCTTAGGCCACACCTTGAGTCCTGTGTCCAGTTCTGGGCTCCTCAGGTCAGGAAGGAGGTTGAGCTGCTGGAAGGTGTCCAGAGAAGGGCAACAAAGCTGGGGAGGGGTCTGGAGCACAGCCCTGTGAGGAGAGGCTGAGGGAGCTGGGGTTGCTTAGCCTGGAGAAGAGGAGGCTCAGGGGAGACCTTCTTGCTCTCTACAACTCCCTGAAGGGAGGTTGTAGCCAGGTGGGGGTTGGTGACTTCTCCCAGGCAGCCAGCACCAGAACAAGAGGACACAGTCTCAAGCTGTGCCAGGGGAGGTTCAGGCTGGAGGTGTTAGGAAGAAGTTCTACACAGAGAGAGTGATTGCCCATTGGAATGGGCTGCCCAGGGAGGTGGTGGAGTCACCATCATTGGAGGTGTTCAGGAGGAGACTTGATGGGGTGCTTGGTGCCATGGGTTAGTTGTTTGGGTGGGTTGGATTGGTTGATGGGTTGGATGTGATGATCTTGAAGGTCTCTTCCAACCTGGTTATTCTATTCTATTCTATTCTATTCTATTCTATTCTATTCTATTCTATTCTATTCCATTCCATTCCATTCCATTCCATTCCATTCCATTCCATTCCATTCCATTCCATTCATTCCATTCTTTACCAGTGGAGGGTGGTGGAACACTGGCACAGGTTGCCCAGGGAGGTAGCTGAGGCCCTGTCCCTGGAGATACTCAAGGTGAGGCTGGTCAGGGCTCTGGGCAACCTGCTGTCCTGAGGATATCCTGGCTGAGTGCAGGGGGTGGACTGGATGAGCTTTGGAGGTCCCTTCCAACCCAGCCCATTCTGTGATCCTGTGATTTTTCTGCAGTGACAAATCAGCTCTTTTGCCACTGCTTGAACCACTCATTTTCTGCCTGAGCAGCAGCTTTGATGTTCCAGAGACAATGGTGACCTTGTTTGCTGTCTGTGTTCTGCCCCACATGGCTCTCATGGTGTAGCTGCACCCTGGATTTACCAGCTCTTTAGAGCGCCTCAGGGCTCCTTTCAAGCCAGTTGTCCATAGCAGTGTTTGTGCATTTGTGCTGCATAATTTAGTCTCTATTTTACCTGGCTCCACCTTCATGACCAGTTACATCATTTCTTCTTCTCCCTACAGTTAACAGCATGGATTCCCTGTGGAACACAGATCCTTTAACCAATGTCCAGTACCAGATAAACTCTGATGCAGCCCTGCAGTGGCACCAGGCAAGAAAAAGCTGTCAGCAGCAGAAGGCAGAGTTGCTAAGCATCACAGAGCTGCATGAGCAAACATACCTGGCAGGTAGGGTGATGTTGTCCATCAGGTTTTCTTTCAGCAGTGCATTGTTGTGGCAGTGACACTTCCACAGCACCTCCCACCTGTGCAGGGGAGTTTGTGCAGGTCTGGGTCTCACTGGATTGGAGTAGGTACCTGCAGCAATGATTCACCTGGGAAGAAATGGTGTCTTGGGCTGAAAGGGAGCAGGACAGGCTCTGTACTCTTCCTTCAAAGCAGGTAAAGAAACCTCCACACAGGACTGGGTGGAAATGCAGGATGTTATCAGAAGACTGAATGGAAGTGCTATTCATACTGCATACTGCAGTGCAAAACATATCAGATACACAACATCCATAGGCTGAGCTTAATACAGAAGCCCACTAAGCCTAAGCTTTCCCAGTCTCCACTAAATCAGGCTGAAAATCCAGCCCTCAAATGCTCCCTCCCCGCCCCAGTACCTCTCTACCCCCTCCCCACTATGCCTTAGCCAAAAATGGCACAGCTAGAAATTAACTTGTGAGCTCCAGGCCCCAGCCAGGCTGCTCCAAGCCCAGCTCCTGTGCCAAGCAAGGGGAGGAAGCCAGGGAGAGAGGGAGGGAGAAGGGGAAGAGGCAGCCCCATGGACCAAGATAGTTTGGGGACTGACCTGTTGGAGAGCAGGGAAGGGGAAAAGGAGCTGGGGGTCCTGGTGGATGGAAGGTTGACCATGAGCCAGCAATGTGCTCTGGTGGCCAAGAAGGCCAAGGGACTCCTGGGGTGGATTAAATGGGCTGTGGGGAGTAATGGAGAGAGGTTCTCCTCCCCCTCTGCTCTGCCCTGCTGAGGCCACATCTGCAATATTGTGCCCAGTTCTGGGCCCCTCAGCTCCAGAAGGACCTCAGGGAACTGCTGCAGAGAGTCCAGCACAGAGGCACAGAGCTGCTGCAGGCAGTGGAACATCTTCCTCATGAGGAGAGCCTGAGGGAGCTGAGGGCTCTTAGGCTTGGAGAGGAGGAGCCTGAGGGGGAGCTCCTTGCTGTTGCTCAAGCTGTGCAGGGGGAGTGCCCAGAGGCTGGAGCCAGGCTCTGCTGGGTGCTGCCCAATGCCAGCACAAGGGGCAGTGGTGGAAGCTGAGGCAGAGGAAGCGCCATGGAAACTGGAGGAAGAATTCTGTCCCTGTGAGGGTTCTAGAGGCCTGGAGCAGGCTGCCCAGGGGGTTGTGGAGTCTCCTCTGGAGATATTCAAGACCTGCCTGGATGTGTTCCTGTGTGAGCTGCCCTGGGTGCTCCTGCTCTGGCAGGGGGTTGAGCTGGATGAGCTTTGGAGGTCCCTCCCAGCCCCCAGCACTCTGTGATTCAGGTCTCCCTCCCTGCCATGCAGGCACAGCTCCAACTGCTCTCCAGCATTTTGTACATTTGAAACTTAGACCTGGTAATTGTGTGGGAAGAGGAAAGGCAGAGCAGGAAACCAGGCACCTTGCCTCTTGGAGCCTGGGGTTTGTGACCCCGTGGGCACTTAGAGCAATTTAATGTTGCACAGTTCCAAGGGGGGAAAGATTATTTAATACACTATTTTATTAATTATGTTAATTATTGTTGTGAGGTAATTAATTTAATATTCATAGAATCATGGAATGGTTTGGATTGGAAGGGACCTCCAAAGCTCATCCTGTCCAACTTCCCTGTAGTCAGCAGGGACATCCTCCACTGGATCAGGTTGTCAAGAGCCCTCTCCAGCCTCACCTTGAGTATCTCCAGGCATGGAGCCTCAACCACCTCCCTGGGCAACCTGTGCCAGTGTTCCTAGCAGGGAGGTCATTGTAACCTGTGCCAGTGTTCCTAGCAGGGAGGTCATTGTGCCCTGTGCTCAGCACTGGGTAGGCCACACCTTGAGTCCTGTGTCCAGTTCTGGGCTCCTTAGTTTAGGAAAGATGTTGAGATGCTGGAAGGTGTCCAGAGAAGGGCAACAAAGCTGGGGAGGGGTCTGGAGCACAGCCCTGTGAGGAGAGGCTGAGGGAGCTGGGGTTGCTTAGCCTGGAGAGCAGGAGGCTCAGGGAGACCTTCTTGCTCTCTGCAACTCCCTGAAGGGAGGTTGTAGCCAGGAAGGGGTTGGTCTGTTCTCCCAGGCATCCAGCACCAGAACAAGGGGACACAGTCTGAAGCTGTGCCAGGGGAGGTTTAGGCTGGATGTTAGGAAGAAGTTCTACACAGAGAGAGTGATTGGCCCTTGGGATGTGCTGCCCAAGGAGGTGGTGGAGTCCCTGTCCCTGGAAGTGTTCAAGAGGGGATTGGACATGACACTTGGTGCCATGGTTTAGTTGTCAGGAGCTATTAAGGAATGCAACAATCTGCTTGGAGAACCTGCCTGCTGCAAACTGCTCAGTGAGCCAGAGGTGAGATAGAATAGGATAGGGATAGGATAGGATAGGATAGGATAGGATAGGATAGGATAGGATAGGATAGGATAGGATAGGATAGGATAGGATAGGATAGAATGGAATGGAATGGAATGGAATGGAATGGAATGGAATAGAATAGAATAGAATAGAAAGGAATGGAATAGACCAGGTTGGAAGAGACCTTCAAGATCATCACATCCAACCTATCATCCAACACCACCTAATCAACTAAACCATGGCACCAAGCACCCTATCAAGTCTCCTGCTGAACACCTCCAGTGACAAATGCCTGGCTGGGGCCAGCAGCACCCTGGTCCATGAGGTCCCTTCCAGCGCTGACACTTCTGTGACACGTTTGCAGGTGCAGCACAGCCACCTGAACTCCGAGGGGAGCAGCAGCAGCTGTTGCAGTTGGAATGCAGCAGCCCTCAGGCTCTGAGGAGGGTTTGCTGTGGCTGTGGCCTTTCAGCCTCTCCCTGTCTCTGTCCCTAGGTCTGACTGGCAGGCTGAGCTCTGCTCTCTGGTTTGGACTCAACAGTTTGAACTTCAACAGCGGCTGGCAGTGGGTTGGGGAGCTCCCTTTCGCTACCTGAACTGGCTGCCAGGTAAGGGGCAATGGCTCAGGTAAACACCTGTGTGATGTGTTTCTTTTCTGTCCCTCTGCAGCTGCTGAGCTTGTTTTGATGCTGCAAGGCTCTGGCAGTGACTATCAATGGTGTGAGCCACAGGCTTTGTGCCAGGGGTGGCCTCCAGGCTGAAGTTACAGCTCGGGGTGCAACTGGGAGCCTCAAAATCCACAGGGACGTTTTCAAAGCTGTAGAGTCAGAGTCCTGGGGAGGGCTGGGCTCAGATCATGTGGTTTAGATCATCCAGTTCCAACCCCCCTACCACAGACAGGGACACCTCCAACCTGACCAGATTGCTCAAGACTCTGTCCAGGCTGACTTTCAACACTTCCAGGCCTGGACCTGTTCCACTGCCTCATCACCACCATGGGGAGGAATTTCTCCTCATGTCTAATCTAATTCAATCTTCTTACAGCTCAAAGCCATTGCCCCTTGTCCTGTCACTCCATGCCTCTGTGAAAGGTCCTTTCTTTAGCTCTCCTGTACCCCCTTCAAGTACTGGAATGCTGCTCTAAGGTCTCCCTGGAGCCTTCTCCAAGCTGAAGAGCCCCAACTCTCTCAGCCTGTCTTCACAGCAGAGGTGCTCCAGCCTTCAGATCATGTGCTGGACCTGACCAAGCAGGTCCATGTCCTTCTTGTGTTGGGGGCTCTTGTGTTGGAGTGGAGGCTGAATCCCCCCCTGTCCTGCTGGTCACACAGCTTTGGATGCAGCTCATCTGTTTACACTGTGTGTTGTGAATGCAGAACACATGTGCTGCTACAGGTGTGCTCATTGCTGAGCATCACTGAGCCCAGCCTGGCCACTCTCTAGTGAGGCTTCTTCTGCTTCTTTCTCCTTGAGAAATTCCTTTGCAGTTTGCTTTGGTTATTTCTTAAAGCTGAGGCTTTCATTTGCAGCTGGGATGTAGCTACCTGTGGCAGTCCAGCCTCTCAAGCTGAAGATGCTGAGCTGCTCTGCCTTGGAGCATCCTCACACCTGCAGCTGCAGTGCTGAACTCCCATGCCATTGCTTAAGGGCAGTTCTCTGCCTTCTGTAGCCTGGTGCAGCAAAGCAGCTCTTCTCATTCACTGTTCAGAGGGCCTGTTCCAAGAGGTCTCTCTGCAGGACCCACACTGCCTTCCACTGCCTGCTCAGGAAGTTTTTGGAGAGTAATTTAAAGTAGATGTCAGAGGTTTTGCTGTGCTCTTCTGTGCCTTAGAGGCACAGAATTGTTTTGGTCAGGAAAGACCTTTAAAGGCTTTGAATCTGACCATTCTCTGCCAAGCCTGGGGCTAAGCCATGGCCCTCAGCACCACATCACTGCCTCTTGGAAACACCTCCAGGGCTGGGCGTTCAACCTCCTCCCTGGGCAGCCTGTGCCAGGCTTTGGGAACCCTTTCAAGGAAGAAGTTTCTTCTAATGTCCAACCTAAACCTCCCCTGGGGCAACCAGAGGCGATTTCCTCTCACCCCATCCACTTGTTACTAGGGAGAAGAGACCAACTCCCACCTGGCTCCAGCTTCCTTGCAGGGAGCTGTAGAGAGCAATGAGGTCTCCCTTCAGCCTCCTCCACACTAAACACCCCCAGCTGCCTCAGCTGCTCCTCCCCAGCCCTGTTCTCCAGACCCCTCACCAGCTTCATTGCCCTTCCCTGGACACACTGCAGTACCTCAATGTCCATCTTGGACTGAGCATCCCCCAGAATGAGCTCAGTACCCAAGGGGTGGCCTTACCAGTGCTGTGCCCATGGGGAGAGTCAATTCCCTGGCCCTGCTGGCCACACCATTGCTGATCCAGGCCAGGATGCTGGTGGCCTTCTTGACCCCCTGGTCAAACACATCTTCAGCTGTCTGTTGACCAACACCTTCTGGTCTTTCTCTACTGGCCTCAGCCACTCTTCCAGCCCTCTGCCCCGAGCCAGGAGAGCTGCAGGAAGTTGTTGTGAACCCAGTGCAGGACCTTACAGTAACCCCATGGCATCACCCAGGGGCTTCCTTGTGTAGATAAGAGCAGGAGCACATTGTAGGCAGACAAAGCTCTTCAGTGGGTAAGCTCTGAAGAGAGACTTGAGCTCCTTTACCAATAGCTCTGCAGTGGAGTGAGCACAGCAGGCAAACAGATGGCTCTGACTGCAAGCTGCTGGGAAGCTATTTATAGGTCTGTCATCCAAGTGTGGTGCTGAGGACCTGTGAGCAAGGAAGAGTGGGGGAAAACTGAGTGTGAGGTGGAGCCCAAGCAGCAGGGGGAAGCTGGGAAGCTGTTCATGGCAAAATGGACTCTCAGTGTCCTCTAAAGGATTAGATGAGCTTTAGTGGAACCAAAATGGGTTCCATGTATCTGTAACTCCTTATGGCCTACAAGAAAGCTGGGGAGGGACTTTTGAGGGTGTCAGGGAGGGATAGGACTGGGGGGAATGGAGCAAAGTAGAAGTGTGTGACCGGTTTAGGCTGTGCCTTTAAGAAAGGGACACTTTCTGAACACTCTGGGCGAATGTTTTGATATTAGAATGAAAACAATGATATGCTAATTCAATTTCATTGGTGGGACCCAGCTGTAAATTTTTGTTTAGTCTTTCAGTCGGGGGAGTCAGTCAGGCAGTCGTCTTCTTCTTCCCCCTGTGCTGTGAGCTGGCTCGTTTCTCTCTACGATTCCTCTCTAACCAGATAAGAAAACTAACTTTTTGCATTTGCTTTGAGCTTTAACAAAGTTTTCCCCTTTTAATTACCTTCCTTTCTCTCTCTCTCTAACCCTTTTGGGAAAAAGGGGAGGTAGGGAGGGAGAAGGGAGGGACAGGCCGAACCCCCTGGCCGCAGGGGGGGTTGGGGAAAGGTTTCCTGTATTACATACTTTGCTGTATATTTCTGTATATATTGTAAATATTGTATATTTTTGTACATATTCATTGCGTTCCATATCTGCTTGTAAAATACAGCTTTCATCTGCTTCTCCGGCTGAGTTAGCTGTGGAATTCTTCTGTGTGTGGGGGGGAACTTTCCTACTCCACCACAAAGTGGATGTGAGGAAGAAGTTGTTGCCCAGGAGGGTGCTGAGAGCCTGGCACAGGCTGCCCAGGGAGGTGGTGGAAGCCTCCTGCCTGGAGGTGTTAGCATCCAGGCTGGATGTGGCTGTGAGCAACCTGCTGTGGTGTGAGGTGTCCCTGCCCATGGCAGGGGGTTGGATCTGGCTGATCCTTGAGGCCCCTTCCAGCCCTGACAGTTCTGTGATTCTGTGTCCTTTAATTTCATTCCAAGTTAATAGCCTTAAGTCCACAGGACACATTTTGTGCCTATGTTATCTCATGAGTTCACCTTGCTCAGTGTACCTCCAGCTCATCCCCTCACCCTGGGTGTTGAAGAGCTGTCTCTTCTTCCACTAGTGTAGCTTAAAGCAATCTGGAAGCTTCCCATTCTTCCATCACATCAGCCCTAAATGTATGGCAGAAAGCAAAGGTCCCTAAGTCAGCAACAGTAACCTAGTGCAGGGTGGACACTCGAGTGAGCTAACTGCCAACAACTGAACTATCTTGGTGCATGAAAACAATGCAGGTTTGCTCTTTTTTTCTGTGTGTGTGTAAGTATCTCTTCTTCTCCTGTGTGGGGAAGACAGAACACAAGTGCAAATGTAAGTCTAAAGTCATGAGATCATAGTGATGGCCAGGCCCAAAGAGTGATTAGGAATGGAGCTAAGTCTGGCTGGTGCTCAGTCACCAGTGGTGTCCCCAAGGGCTCAGCACTGGGACCTGTCCTCTTTAGTGTCCTTATCAATGATCTGCATGAGGGCAATGAGTTTGACTCAGTGAGTCTGCAGGTGACACCAGGCTGGGTGGCTGTGTCCAGCTGCTAGAGGCTAGGGAAGCTTCACAGCAGGACCTGGACAGGTGAGAGCCATGGGCCAAGGCTCACTGGAGGAAGTTCAACAAGGCCAAGGGCCAGGTCCTGCACCTGGCTCACAACAACCCCATGGGGAGCTGCAGAGCTGGGGATGTGTGGCTGGAAAGCTGCAGCTGGGAGAGGGACCTGGGGGTGTTGGGTGGCAGTCACTGAGCATGAGGCAGCAGTGCCCAGGGGGCCAAGAAAGCCAAAGGCATCCTGGCTGGGGTCAGAAGCAGGGTGGGCAACAGGGCCAGGGAGGGGATCATCCCCCTGTGCTCAGCACTGGGGAGGCCACAGCTGGAGTGCTGTGCTCAGCTCTGGGCCCTCCCTGCAGGAAGGCCATTGAGGGGCTGGAGCCTGTGCAGAGCAGGGCAGCCAGGCTGCAGAAGGGCCTGGAGCCCCTGGGCTAGAGGAGGGGCTGAGGGAGCTGGGGGGTTGAGGCTGGAGAAGAGGAGGCTGAGGGAGACCTCCTTGCTCTCTGCAGCTCCCTGAAGGGAGGTTGCAGTGAGGAGGGGACAGCCTCTGCTCCTTGGTGTCAAGGGCCAGGAGCAGAGGCAATGGTCCTCTGCTGTGAGCACAGGCTGAGGGGGCTGGGGGTGTTCAGTGTGGGGAAGAGAAGACTCCAGGGGGACCTTAGAGCTGCCTTCCAATAGCTGAAGGGATCCTACAGGAAGGCTGCAGAGAGACTTTTCCTGAGGGTGTCTAGAGACAGGCCAAGGGGGAAGGGTTTGAAGCTGAGGCAGAGCAGGGTTAGACTGGAGCTGAGGAAGAAGTTCCTCAGTAGGAGAGTGGGGAGGCTCTGGAATATCTGCCCAGGGAGGCTGTGGAGGTGTTCAAGGCCAGGTTGGATGAGGCCTTCAGAAACTGAGTCTGGTTGTGAGGTGTCCCTGCCCATGGCAGGGAGTTGGAGTAGGTGATCTCTGAGGTCCTGCCAAGCCTTCTGTGACTGGGATGGGGAGTGGCTGGGGGGACCATGATGCCTTTACACTTTGCTGAAGGTTTCTTGTCGTTTCTTTTCTCCAGGCCATCCTTCTCCAGAGCCTGGCAAAGTCTGTGGTGCACTGAACCCTGGCAAAGGTGCCAAGTGGGAGACTCGGGAGTGCGGCCAGAGGCTTGGCTACGTCTGCAAACGGGGCAACGCCACCCTGCACTCCTTCATCATCCCCTCAGGTGGGTTGGGTACTAACCCCCAACTGATGGCTAAGCACCACTCTTCCATCTGTATTTCTGATGGTTGCTGCTGCTCAGTGCATGTGGCAGAAGCCAGCAAAGGGCTCTGCAGGCTGTGCCTTGACCGAGATCCCGAGGTGAGCAGCCTGGACCTCTTGTGTGTGCTGGCCTCCCAGCCACCTGCAGTGATCCTGCTGCAGTGGAGCTGAGTCCTGCACTGCAGAAATGGTGGAGTTCTCCTTGCAAAACCCAAGCAAAGCTGTCAGATTTTGTCCATAAAACACAAGAGAAATGATTTAAAGGTTTAAAAAATGACACAAAATGCCTAAGTGGAGACCAGTGAGGAGTGGCTGGTCAGGGCTCAGCACTGGGACCATCTTTGCCAGCTACATGGGCAGTGGGGTTGTGGCACCCTCAGCAAGGCTGCTGATGGCACCAAGCTGTGTGGTGTGGCTGACATGCAGGAGGGAAGGGATCCATCCAGAGGGACCTGGAGAGGCTGCAGAGCTGGGTCAGTGACAGGATCAGGAGGTTCAACAAAGCCAAACGCTAGGTCCTGTGGGAAATCCCAAGCACACATCCAGGCTGAGCAGAGAATTACTGGAGAGCAGTGCTGAGGAGAAGGACTTGGGGGTGCTGGGTGAGGAGAAGCTCAACATGAGCTGGCAAAGTGCACTCAGAGCCCAGAAACCAGCCCTGTGCTGGGCTGATCCCCAGCAGCCTGGGCAGCAGCTTGAAGGAAGGGATTCTGCCACTCTGCTCCACTCTGGTGGGACCCCTGCAGTCCTGTGCCCAGTCTCCTTCATTAACTATTGAAACCAATGGTTACTGCTAGGTATAATGAACCTAATACTTCAGTAGTGAAACCAAGCACACCTCTTGCCATAGCTGAGATGGGCTTCAGGGTCAGGGGATGGAGCCAGGCTCTGCTCAGGGATGTCCTATGATAGGATATGGGCCCCTCAGCTCAAGAAGGACCTCAGGGAACTGCTTGAGAGAGTCCAGCACAGAGGCACAGAGCTGCTGCAGGCAGTGCAACATCTCCCTGGGAGGCCAGGCTGAGGGAGCTGGGGCTTGGAGCTTGGAGCAGAGGAGCCTGAGGGCTGCCCTCATGGCTGGGGATGCAGATGTGCAGGGCTGGAGCCAGGCTCTGCTCAGGGATGGCCAAGGACGGCACAAGGGGCACTGGGGGCAAGCTGGAGCAGAGGAGGTGTCAGGGGAACAGGAGGGAAAACTTTGTCCCTGTGAGGCTGCTGGAGGCCTGGAGCAGGCTGCCCAGAGAAGTTGTGGAGTCTCCTGCTCTGGAGCCTTTCCAACCCCCCTGGATGTGTTCCTGTGTGCCCTGCCCTGGGTGCTCCTGCTCTGGCAGGGGGTTGGGCTGGGTGATCTCTGGAGGTCCCCTCCAGCCCCTAACCTTCTGTGATTCTGGATTCAGTGTGCATTTGACTTATTTCCTCAGGTTGTCCTAGAGTTATTTTGATTTTCCTGAAGTTTGTTAGTATTTGTTTGCTGCTGATAACCAATTGATTCAATGTCTGTGGGTTGCAGTGAGGAGGGGACAGCCTCTGCTCCTTGGTGTCAAGGGCCAGGAGCAGAGGCAATGGTTGCAAGCTGCCCCAGGGGAGGCTCAGGCTGGCTGCTAGGAAATCTTTCTTGCCTGGAAGGGTTCTCAGGCCTTGGAATGTTGTGCCCAGGGCAGTGCTGGAGTGCCCATCCCTGGAGGTGTTGAAGCAGTGTGTGGAGCTGGTGCTTAGGGCCATGGTTTGGTGCTGAGCCTGCAGTGCTGGGTGGGGGTTGGACTGGCTGAGCCTGGAGGTCTCTTCCAGCCAGAGATATTCTGTGATTCTCTTGTCTTAGGCTGAGCAGTTGGCTACTGCTCAAATTTCAGTTTTCACACATCAGTCATAGATTCTTGAAGGTCATGGAATCACAGAGCTGTCAGGGCTGGAAGGGACCTCAAGGATCAGCCAGTTCCAACCCCCTGCCATGGCCAGGGACACCTCACACTACAGCAGGTTGCTCACAGCCACATCCAGCCTGGCTGCAAACACCTCCAGGCAGGAGGCTTCCACCACCTCCCTGGGCAGCCTGTGCCAGGCTCTCACCACCCTCATGGGGAACAACTTCTCCTCACAGCCAATCTCAATCTCCCCACTTCTACTTTTGCTCCATCCCCCCAGTCCTATCCCTCCCTGACACCCTCAAAAGTCCCTCCTCAGCTTGCTTGGAGCCCCCTGCAGATCCTGGAAGGCCACCAGAAGGTTTCCTGGGAGCCTTCTCCTCTCCAGACTGCACAACCCCAACTCTCTCAGGCTGTCTCCAGAGCAGAGCAGCTCCAGCCCTCTGCTCATCCTCGTGGCCCTGCTCTGGACACCTTCCAGCACCTCCAGAGCCTTCCTGGCACAGAGGCTCCAGAACTGGACCCAGAGCTCCAGCTGTGGTCTCAGCAGAGTGGAGCAGAGGGGCAGAATCCCCTCCCTGGCCCTGCTGGCCACACTTCTCTTGCTGCAGCCCAGGCTCTGCTTGGCTCTCTGGGCTGCAAGGTCTCACTGCTGGCTCCTGCTGAGCTCCTCCTCCCCAGCACCCCCAAGGCCTTTTCTTCAGGGCTGCTCTCCAGCCAGTCCCTGCCCAGCCTGGATTGGTGCCTGGGATTGCCCCGAGCCAGCTGCAGGACCTTGCCCTTGGTCTTGTTGTACCTCCTGAGGTTGTCCTGGGCCCAGCTCTGCAGCCTGTCCAGGTGCCTCTGGATGGATCCTTCCCTCCTTCCTCTGGTTCCAAGCCCCCTGTGCATACACCATCAGTTCAGCACTCTGTTATCTTCCTTAGACTGAATTTCAGGCCTTTTTTTGGCATCTATTTGCAATTTCTTTCTTCTGCATTAGGCTCTAGAATCTCCCTCCCTGCCCCCTGTTTACCAGGAGTGTGCAGGAGGAACAGAAACGAGACAAAATGTTTCTGATGTGCAGAACTTGCTGACAAAACGTGGTGAGAGATGAACCAGGGGCTGGCAGGGATGCACTTCATGACGTGCTGTCCAGAATGTCTCCTGGGGGAAGTCATAAAGGAAGAAGTGTGTGATCCTGCAAGGTGTTAAGTGCCCTCAGCTTCCAAGGGTGTGAAGGAAAACTCGGGGCAGATGGTATTTGCCTGGCCAGGGCTTCTAAGTCAAGAAATAAATGAATCAAACCTTCACACCTCCAATCCTGCATTCACTGCTGGTGTCCCCAGCATAAGAAGGACACAGAGCTGCTGGAGTTGGTCCAGAGAAGGGCCATGGAGATGATCCAAGGGCTGGAGCAGCTCTGCTGTGAGCACAGGCTGAGGGAGCTGGGGGTGTGGAGCCTGGAGAAAAGAGGGCTCCAGGGGGACCTCAGAGCTGACTGACAGTACCTGAAGGGATCCTACAGAGAACCTTTCACAGGGGCTTGGAGTGACAGAGTGAGAGGGGTTGGATTGAAGCTTGAGGAGGGCAGATTGAGACTGGATACGGTGAGGGTGGTGAGACACAGGAGCAGGCTGCCCAGGGAGGCTGTGGCTGCCTCCTCCCTGGGGGTGTTCAGGACCAGGCTGGATGAGGCCTTGAGCAATGAGGGCTGGGGGGAGGTGTCCCTGCCCATGGCAGAGGGGTTGGAACTAGGTCCCTAAGTCCCTTCCAACCTAAAACATTCTATGAATCTAGGAACCTGCAGGAAGGCTGCAGAGGGACTTCTCCTGAGGGTGTCTGGAGCCAGGCCAAGGGGGAATGGTTTGGAGCTGAGGCAGAGCAGGGTTAGGCTGGAGCTGAGGGAGAAGTTGTTCCCCATGAGGGTGGTGAGAGCCTGGCACAGGCTGCCCAGGGAGGTGGTGGAAGGCTCCTGCCTGGAGGTGTTTGCAGCCAGGCTGGATGTGGCTGTGAGCAACCTGCTGTGGTGTGAGGTGTCCCTGCCCATGGCAGGGGGCTCAGAACTGGCTGAGCCCTGAGGTCCCTTCCAGCCCTGACAGCTGTGTGATTCTGTGATTTGGTGGTTAACAGGAACCTGTTGCTTTCACCTGCAGAACTTGCTTAGCTTTCCACTTCTTTTCCTAAGGCAAGGCTGGCTGCCTGGGTTCATCCCAGCCCAACAATGGGAACTGCTCTGGAAGTATTGTTTCAGATGTTTCTGCAAACATTCAATGAGAGGAAATAAATTCTCTTTGTGTGGCTGCTGGGACTGCTGTGTGAGCTCTCTCTTATCAGACCACAGAGGATGGGTGTGAGATAGAGAACTCTGAATGCCTCAGCCATGAGGAGGAATTCTGCTAGTGCTCTCTTAGACATCCAACAGACCCCAGGCAGCCCAGCTCACAGCCTGCAGAAGTGTTTGCTCTCTATTCACTGAGTCACAGACTGCATTGGGTTGGAAGGGACCCCCAAAGGGCATCTTGTCCAACCCCCCTGCAGGCAGCAGGGACAGCTCCAGCTAGAGCAGGCTGCCCAGGGACACAGCCAGGCTGAGCTTGAATGTCTCCAGGGACAGAGCCTCAACCCCATCCCTGGGCAGCCTGTGGCAGTATTTCACCACTCTCATTGTGAAGAGCTTCCTCCCGTGGTCTGGAGGTTTCAACTTCCAATCGTGCACTCAGCTCCTTCTCCCTGTAGGCATTTTCAGCTCTGCTGCTCCTCCTGAAGCACACCCATCATGAGCTGGTTTGTTAAACCTTTCCTGCTGTGACTTTCAGTCTTAAGAACAGAATTCGGCAACTCCTTCACTGTCACTTTTCTTTCCAGAGACCAATGTCCCTATTCGATGTCCTGATCAATGGGTGTCCTATGCTGGTCACTGCTACAGGATAAACAGGGACCCCAAGATATGGAAAGATGCATTAAGAGCTTGCAGGAAAGAGGATGGGGACCTGGCCAGCATCCACAATGTGGAGGAGTACAGCTTTGTTCTCTCGCAGCTTGGCTACCGTGAGTACTGTGCTCTTTTCCCCATGCTCTGGACAGATCCATAGAAGCAAATCAGGAGCTTGGTCTGTGCCTTACCTCTTAATAAAAGCATCAGGGAGGCTCTTAAACATCCAAATCAACAAAATTATCCTGATCCTGGGCTGCAGAAGGCTGCTTCTGCCTCCCTTCTATCCAGATTAGAACAGTTGTCCACCTTCTCAGAGCCTGGCAGGACCTGGACTTTTGGCCTGCCAACACAGGTGAGGGGAAGCAACATCTGTTTCTCAGAGAGAGCTGGGGAAGACCTGACTCCTGCCATGTCCATGTTACCCAAGCCAGGCTGCTCCTTCTTGTCTTGTAATTTTTAGCCTGCTCCTACAACTGTTTCACCTCCCCTCCCAAAGGAAGCAAAATACAGAGGCTCTCCCATGGGACTGGAAAGAGTTGGAAGCAGAATGGAAGTGCCACTCACAACTGGACACAGAAATTGCATCCAGCCTCAGCCCAGTCCTTCAGCCTGGGCCTACAGCAACCTCTTTGAGCCAAAAGAACCTTTTCAAACCCTCTCCCAATTAGGCCAAACCTCCAGGCCTCAAATGCCACCCCCCACCCCCCATGCCTCTCTACTCCCCCCATTACTGCACCCCTGTGACACAGCTGAAATTTGGCTCACCAGCTCCAGGCCCCTGCCCAGGCTGCTCAAGGCTCACTCCCCTGCATTGCAAAGAGCAGGGAGCAGCATTGGGAAGGAGAGAGAAGAAGGAGGAAAGAGGCAAAGGGGGAGGCACAGCTTGTGCTGTCCCCTTACAAACAGGAGCTGCAGGCACTCTGGGAATGAAATAACTGAAGTTACACTTTCCAGTCCACCTCCTGGACCTATGCAGCCTCTGGAGGCCTGCACTCTGTGGGTACTTAAAGGCACCCAGCCTCAGACCATGATGCTTCTCTTTCCCAGTGTGTGCAATCAGATGTGTCCCAGCTGAAATCAGGTACTAAAGTGCTGGGTTTCTGAGTGAACATTCATGGACTCATAGAATCACAGAACTGTTGAGGCTGGAAGAGCCCTTTGAGATCCTCAAGTCCAACCACTCACCCAGAGCTCACAATGCCACCACTGCTGCTCTGCCACTGCCACCAAACCACTTCCCTCAGCCCCACATCCATGCATCTTTTAAATACCCTCAGGGTTGGTGACTGTTTGCAAAGGCCTGCAGGGACAGGCCCAGGGGCAATGGCTTCAGACTAGAGCAGAGCAGATTGAGATTGGATGTGAGGAACAAGTTCTGCACCAGGAGGGTGGTGGAACACTGGCACAGGTTGCCCAGGGAGGTGGTTGAGGCTCCATCCCTGGAGATATTCCAGGTGAGTCTGGACAGGGCTCTGGGCAACCTGATCCAGTGGAGGATGTCCCTGCTGAGTGCAGAGGGTTGGACTGGCTGAGCCTTGGAGGTCCCTTCCAAGCCAGCCCATTCAGTGTTTCTGTGATTCTTCATCTCCCTGGGCAGCCTGTTCCAATGCTTGAGAGCCCTTTCTGTGATGAGCTTTTCCTAATATCCAGCCTGAACTTGAGACTGTTTCCTCTTGTCCTGTCACTTGTTGCATGTGAGAAGAGAACAACCCCTACCTTGCTCCAAGTTCCTTTGAGTTAGAAGTCAAGCAACAGCCACAACAGCTAGTGGGCAATTGCTGTGCTCCCTTGGGGATGAAGCCTGCACTGATTGCCAACATCCTCCTCCATCTCCCTCAGATCTGCTGGAATCTACCTGCATTTGCCAACAGTGTAGCAGTGGCTGGGGCCTGTTCTATCATGTTCTAGCCCACTCAGGCTATTGCAAGGTGTGCTGGGTTTACCCCACACAGAGTCAGGCAATTTACCCCAAGGAGTGAATTACCACACAGAATTTGGAAGTAAAATGCAATTATTAAGTACAACAGTAGATTAAATGGGATCCTGGGCTGCAGCAAGAACAGTGTGGCCAGCAGGGCTAGGGGGAGTCTGCAACTGTCAGTCCAGTGGCACAGAACTGCAGTAACCAACAAGCAAAGAAGAGGAGAAATGCAACTATATGCATAGTTGTGCACTAACTATATGCATAGTTAGTGACTGATGTGCACCAGGATGGCTACCTCCCAGCAGGGCCTAAGGATGAAGTCTTGGTGCAGCAAGAAAAGTGATGCACCCAGGGCTGGGGAGGTTCTGCTGCCCCTCTGCTCTGCCCTGCTGAGCCCACAGCTGCAATCCTGTGTCCAGTGCTGGGCTCCCCAGTTCCAGAGAGACAGAGACCTGCTGGGGAGAGTCCAAGGGAGAGCCAGGAGGATGCTTAGGGGACTTGAGCATCTCCCCTGTGGAGAGAGACTTAGAGCCCTGGGGCTCTTTGGTCTGGAGAAGAGAAGGCTGAGAGGGATCTGATCAACAGAGAGGCAAAAGCCCATTGAGAGCTTAGCCTGGCCTCTGCTGTGAAGGACAACAAACAGTCCTTCTACAACTATATTAATAGCAAGAGGAGGGCAAGGACAACTTCCACTCCTCGGTGGACACAGAGGGGAATGTTGTAACAAAGGATGAGGACAAGGCAGAGGGACTTAACACCTTCTTTGCCTCACATTTGAATAGCAGGATAGGTTGTCTGCAGGACAAGTGGCCTCCTGAGCTGGTAGATGGAGCCAGGGAGCAGCACAGTTCCCCTGTGATCCAGGAGGAAGTAGTTACAGACCTGCTGAGCCGCTTGGACCCCCACAAGGCCATGGGACCGGATGGGATCCACCCTAGGGTGCTGAGGGAGCTGGCAGATGAGCTGCCAAGCCACTCTCCAACATTTTCCTCCAGTCCTGGCTCACTGGAGAGGTCCCAGAAGACTGGAAGCTGCCAACGTGGTGCCCATCCACAAGCAGGGCTGGTTGGAAGAGCCAGGGAATGATAGGCCTGTCAGCCTGACCTCAGTGCCAGGCAAGGGTATGGAGCAGGTCATCCTGAGTGTGATCACACAGCACTTACAGACCAACCTGATCTCCTTCTATGATCAGGTGACTGCCTGGTGGGTGTGGGGCAGGCTGTGGATGTGGTCTGCCTGGACTTCAGCAAGGCCTTTGACACCATCCCCCACAGCAAACTCCTGGCCAAGCTGTCAGCCCCTGGCTTGGACAGCAGCACTCTGAGCTGGGTTAGGAACTGGCTGGAGGCTGAGCCCAGAGAGTGGTGGTGAATGGTGCCACAGCCAGCTGGCAGCCAGGCACCAGTGGTGTGCCCCAGGGATCAGTGCTGGGCCCCAGCATGTTCAATATCTTTATTGATGATCTCGATAAGGGCATTGAGTCCATCATTAGCAAATTTGCAGATGACAGCAAGCTGGGGGCAGGAGTTGATCTGTTAGAGGGTAGGAGAGCTCTGCAGAGGGACCTTGCCAGGCTGGACAGATGGGCAGAGTACAAGGGCAGGAGATTGAACACATCCAAGTGCCAGGTGCTGCACATTGGCCACAGCAACCCCAGGCAGTGCTACAGGCTGGGGGCAGAGTGGCTGAGAGCAGCCAGGCAGAGAGGGACCTGGGGGAGTGGTTGACAGCAGCTGAACATGAGCCTGCAGTGTGCCCAGGCAGCCAAGAAGGCCAATGGCATCCTGGCCTGCATCAGGAAGAGTGTGGCCAGCAGGAGCAGGGAGGTCATTGTGCCCTGTGCTCAGCACTGCTTAGGCCACACCTTGAGTCCTGTGTCCAGTTCTGGGCCCCTCAGATTAGGAAAGATGTTGAGCTGCTGGAAGGTGTCCAGAGAAGGGCAACAAGGCTGTTTGGAACACAGCCCTGTGAGGAGAGGCTGAGGGAGCTGCGGTTGCTTAGTCTGCAGAAGAGGAGGCTCAGGGGAGACCTTCTTGCTCTCTGCAACTCCCTGAAGGGAGGTTGTAGCCAGGTGGGGGTTGGTCTCTTCTGCCAGGCAAGCAGCACCAGAACAAGAGGACACAGTCTCAAGCTGTGCCAGGGGAGGTTGAGGCTGGAGGTGAGGGAGAAAGTTCTTCCCAGCAAGAGAGATTGGCCACTGGGATGTGCTGCCCAGGGAGGTGGTGGAGTCACCATCCCTGGAGGTGTTCGGGGAGGGGATTGGATGTGGCACTTGGAGACATGGGTTAGTAGTCATGAGGTCTGTGGTGACAGGTTGGACTTGACGGTCTTTGAGGTCTTTTCCAACCTTATTGATTCTATGATTCTATGACTGAGTTAGGCTCTAAAGGGGATTAGTTGTATCTTCACCTTGCTCCTTGAAAGCAGAATATTCCATGGTTTGATGCTTCTGCCAAGACCTTTGCTGAGCAGACTGCCCTGCACTGTTTGTGTAGCAGTGAGTGTTTCCGAACGACAAGCAGTCCTGAAGGCAGCCCTGCTGCTGGCACGTGGCACACTCACTGCAGCAGCCTGGGGGAGCCCTGGAACGACTGCAAAAGCCTTATCAGCTAACTGACAACAGTGTCAGCTCGCTCTTGCCCAGCACTGCCGTCGGAACCTCACCTGCTGCAGTGCCTGGAAAATCTTGCCTGCATCACAGCAATGCTGCACTGACTGCTGCAGAGAAACCAAGAGAGTTTGTCTTCCTGCCAAGCAGTTCACAGGCTCCTGATGAAGCAAAGGAAGGAGGGGCACAGTGAGATGGAGAGCGGGCCAATGGGTGCAGTGAAGAGTGGCCGAGTGACTGGGGTTGTTGAGCCTGCAGAAAAGGAGGCTGAGGGGAGATCCCATTGCTCTTTACAGCTACCTGAAAAGAGGTTGGAGCCAGGTGGGGGCTGGTCTCTTCTGCCTACTAACAAGTTATAAAACCAGGCCCTGTTCAGCCTGACCTGGAGTATCTCCAGGGATGGAGCCTCAACCACCTCCCTTGGCAACCTGCTCCAGTGTTCCACCTCCCTCCTGGTGCAGAACTTGTTCCTCACATCCAATCTCAATCTGCTCTGCTCTAGTCTGAAGCCATTGCCCCTGGTCCTGTCCCTGCAGGCCTTTGCAAACAGTCACCAACCCTGAGGGTATTTAAAAGATGCATGGATGTGGGGCTGAGGGAAGTGGTTTGGTGGCAGTGGCAGAGCAGCAGTGGTGGCATTGTGAGCTCTGGGTGAGTGGTTGGACTTGAGGATCTCAAAGGGCTCTTCCAGCCTCAATAGGACTAGGGGGAATGGAATGAAGCTGGAGGTGGGGAGATTCAGGCTAGATGTGAGGAGGAAGTTCTTCCCCATGAGTGGTGAAGCCCTGGGATGGGTTGTGCAGGGAGGTGGTTGAGGCCCCGTCCCTGGAGGTGTTTAAGCCCAGGCTGGATGAGGCTCTGAGCAGCCTGATCTAGTGTGGGGTGTCCCTGCCCATGGCAGGGGGTTGGAACTAGATGATCCTTGTGGCCCCTTCCAAGCCTGACTGATAATATGATACTATGATACTATGATTCTATGAGTCCATGAATGTTCACTCAGAAACCCAGCACTTTAGTACCTGATTTCAGCTGGGACACATCTGATTGCACACACTGGGAAAGAGAAGCATCATGGTCTGAGGCTGGGTGCCTTTAAGTACTCACAGAGTGCAGGCCTCCAGAGGCTGCATAGGTCCAGGAGGTGGACTGTCTTTCTGCAGCTTTCTTGTAGCCCCCTTCAGGTCCTGGCAGGCTGCTATTAGGTCTCCCTGGAGCCTTCTCTCCTCCAGGCTGAACACCTCCAGCTGCTTCAGCCTGTCCTCATAGCAGAGCTGCTCCAACACCCTGAGCATTTTCATCAGGTCCATGTCCTTCCTATATTCAGGGCTCCAGAGCTGGTTGCAGTACTCAGGCGAGGCCTCACCAGAGCAAAGTAATGTGGCACAATCTCCTCTCTCCATCTGCTGGCCATGCAATTCTGTGATTACAGAAGCGGGCACTTCCTTCTGGCCCGTACTAAAGACAGGAGGAAAAGGGGAGGTAGCATTTTATGGAGGTGTTTATCCATAGCTTGTTACAGGAGTTTGGAGCTGCAGAAAAAGGATGAACCTGTCTGTGTTGCACCCTCCTTTGACAAAGGGTCTTTGGGCTGCTTTATACCAGGCTAAAGGCTCTTAGTCCATTGCCACTGCATTGAGTGCTGTTCCCTGCTGGCTGCACTCTGCCCTCTTCATGGAATCACAGAACTGTCAGGATTGGAGGGGACCTCAAGGATCAGCCAGTTCCAACCACCCTGCCATGGGCAGGGACACCTCACACTAGATCAGGTTGCTCACAGCCACATCCAGCCTGGCCTGAACAATTCAAAGGTCTTTTCCAACCTGGTTAATTCTATTTGGAATGGAATGGAATGGAATGGAATGGAATGGATGGGATGGAATGGAATGGAATGGAATGGAATGGAATAGAATAGAATAGAATAGAATAGAATAGAATAGAATAGAATAGAATAGAATGGAATAGAATGGAATGGAATGGAATGGAATAGAATAGAATAGAATAGAATAGAATAGAATAGAATAGAATAGAATAGAATGGAATGGAATAGAATAGAATAGAATAGAATAGAATAGAATAGAATGGAATGGAATGGAATGGAATGGAATGGAATGGAATGGAATGGAATGGAATAGAATGGAATAGAATGGAATGGAATGGAATGGAATGGAATGGAATGGAATGGAATGGAATGGAATGGAATGGAATGGAATGGAATGGAATGGAATGGAATGGAATGGAATAGAATGGAATGGAATGGAATAGAATAGAATAGAATAGAATAGAATAGAATAGAATAGAATAGAATAGAGTGGAATGGAACGGAACGGAACGGAACGGAACAGAACAGAACAGAACAGAATAGAATAGAATAGAATAGAATAGAATAGAATAGAATAGAATAGAATAGAATAGAATAGAATAGAATAGAATAGAATTAACTAGGTTGGAAATGGTCACAAGTGTGGGAATCAAAGGCCACCCTTCCTTCTTGGCTAACAGCTGTGGCAGTGCTCAGTTGTCCGCACAGCACCAAACTGCTTCTTGAAGTTCAGAGGGAGCCTCCTGTGCTGCAGCTTGTGCCCACTGCCTCTGGTCCTGTCACTGGGCACCACTGAGAAGAGCTCTGTCACTTCACACTCCCATTTCAGATACACATTGATAAGGTCCCCTGAGAACCTTTTATTCAGCTCTAAACAGTTCCAGGGCTCTCAACCTTTCCTCATGTAAAAGATGCTCCAGAATGAAACATGAGGCATTGAGTCAAGATTTCACTGCAGACTGACCTTAAGTCCTGATAGCAGAATAGAATAGAATAGAATAGAATAGAATAGAATAGAATAGAATAGAGTTGAATTGAATTGAGTTGAGTTGAGTTGAATTGAATAGAATTGAATTGAATTGAATTGAATTGAATTGAATTGAATTGAGTTGAATTGAGTTGAATTGAGTTGAACTGAATTGAATTAACCAGGTTGGAAAAGACCTTTGAGATCACCTAGTCCAACCTCTCACCCAACACCATCTGATCAACTAAACCATGGCACCAAGTGCCTCATCCAGGCTCTTCCTAAACACCTCCAGGGATGGGGACTCCACCACAGTATCACAGTATTGCCAAGGTTGGAAGAGACCTCAAAGATCACCAAGTCCAACCTGTCACCCAACACCTCATGGCCACCAAAACCATGGCACCAAGCGCCACATCCAATCCCCTCCCGAACACCTCCAGGGATGGTGACTCCACCACCTCCCTGGGCAGCACATCCCAATGGCCAAAGTCTACTTCTATTCTATTTCTGACCTCCAGGGACTGAGCCAGGAGCCTGAATTTCTTGTGCCAGCATTTCCAGCCGCCTGAGAATGAATTGCAGGAAGGTAGGAGCTGACTTGGCCTAGCAGAGCTGTTACCCCCTGTGCTAATGGTCTGTTTCAGAGGCTGGTGAGGAGCTGTGGCTTGGGCTGAACGACCTGAAGGTTCAGATGTACTTCGAATGGAGCGACAGCACACCTGTCACCTACACCAAGTGGCTGCGGGGGAGCCCACCCATGCCAGCAACAGGCAAGAGGACTGTGTTGTTATGAAGGGAAAGGTAAAGGCCTGCAGCTACTGCCTTCATTCTCTCTGCTGCTCTGAGCTTTAACTGCTGTTCTAAAGCTCAAGTGGTAACAGACTGAGATTCCTCCCCCTCCCTTTCCTGGTAAGGTAAAGCAAGCAAACAAAGAAATCAGGCAGGGGAAAGGAGAGGGAAATGCATGAAAGAAACAGCCTGGGATCTGTTTGGAAGTAAAAGAGGTAGATTTTGAACAAAATATATATGTAGCAATAAGAGGGAGGGTTCACAAAGGTAAGGGATAAGGAAAAATAGGAAACAATATAAAACCCAGCTTGGATGGCATTGGTTCATGTCCAAGTGAGGGCCAGGGACAAGTGGAGTCCCTCAGGGATTAGAAAGAGCCTGGATGAGGCACTTGGTGCCATGGTTGAGTTGATTAGATGGTGTTGGGTGATAGGTTGGACTTGATGATCTCAAAGGTCTTTTCCAACCTGGTTAATTCTATTCCATTCCATTCCATTCCATTCCATTCCATTCCATTCCATTCCATTCCATTCCATTCCATTCCATTCCATTCCACTCCACTCTTCTCTACTCTACTCTACTCTACTCTACTCTACTCTACTCTACTCTACTCTACTCTACTCTATTCTATTTGGACCAGGCTTGTTTAAACTCTTTGTTGGTGCCATGGACAGTGTAGCCTCAGCAGGTTTGCTGATGGCACCAAGCTGTGTGGTGCAGCTGACAGCTGGAGGGAAGGATCCATCCAGAGAGACCTGGACAGGCTGCAGAGCAGAGCAGCCCTGAAGAAAAGGCCTTGGGGGTGCTGGGGGAGGAGAAGCTCAAGAGGAGCCAGCAGTGAGCACTTGCAGCCCAGAGAGCCAAGCAGAGCCTGGGCTGCAGCAAGAGAAGTGTGGCCAGCAGGGCCAGGGAGGGGATTCTGCCCCTCTGCTCCACTCTGCTGAGACCACAGCTGCAGCTCTGTGTCCAGTTCTGGAGCCTCTGTGCCAGGAAGACTCTGGAGGTGCTGGAAGGTGTCCAGAGAAGGGCCACGAGGATGAGCAGAGGGCTGGAGCTGCTCTGCTCTGGAGACAGCCTAAGGGAGTTGGGGTTGTGCAGTCTGGAGAGGAGAAGACTCCCAGGAGACCTTCTTGTGGCCTTCCAGGATCTGCAGGGGGCTGCAAGAAAGCTGAGGAGGGACTTTTGAGGGTGTCAGGGAGTGATAGGACTGGGCAGACATTGCTGCAGTTGTAGGTAAGTACTTCTGCTCCAGCATGGACTAGAGCTAGAGGTGTAAGTGTGAGTTTAGCTGAAGCCACAGCCCCCAGAGGCAGGCAGGTGATTGCAGGCTCCAAGTGAAGAAGGTTGAGGCCACTGATGGGAAGTCAGAAGAGTAAGGTGTGCAGCAATGCCACCCAAAGGCCTTCTCTTTCTAACAGCTTCTTCATTGTGTTGGGATCTGTGTCTGCTATTCATTCCCTTTGCTCTTCATGGTGGAGTCTCCTTCTATGGAGATATGCAAAACCCACGTGGATGTGTTCCTGTGCCACCTGCCCTGGGTGACTCTGCTCTGGCAGGGGAGTTGGATTGGGTGAGCTTCAAGGCTCCCTTCCAACCCCTACCATTCTGTGAGTCTGTGAGATGTGGTTTGATTTGGACTCTTCCCTCATGGCACTGCTTTGATTCTGCACTTCCCCCTGCCCTTTGGACAGTGATGCACATGACTGGGAGACAGAACTGCTGCAATTTAAGGAGCTGCCATTTGCCCACTTTAACATTTTGGAAGGGCAGCAGTTGAGATGTGCTCTCCTTTAAGTTCTTTTTGATGAGAAGAGTCTTTTGCTTCCTCTCTAAGTAGTAAACTCAATGATAAATGTTACTAGGCTGTGAAAATTGGGGAACCTCAGCCTGGAGAAGAGAAGGCTCCAGGAGACCTTAGAGCAGCTTTCCAGTACCTGAAGGTGCTCTAGGAGAGCTGGGGAAGGACTTTGGACAAAGGTTGTGAGTTATAGGACAAGGGGCAATGGCTTTGAGCTGGGAGAGGGGAGATTGAGGCTGGAGATGAGGAAGAAATTCTTTCCAGTGAGGGCTGTGAGACACTGGCACAGGTTGCCCAGGGAGGCTGAGGCTGCCTCCTCCCTGCAGGTGTTCAAAGCCAGGCTGGATGAGGCCTTGAGCAACCTGTGCTGGTGGGAGGTGTCCCTGCCCATGGCAGGGGGTTGGAACTGGATGAGCTTTGGGGTCCCTTCCCACTCAAACCATTGTGTGAATCTATGAATCCAAATCACTGGGGAGCCAACCCAGTGAGGTTGGGTAGAGGTTGGTGTGAGGCTGGAGCTCTGTACTGAACTGAGGCAGGTTTTGCTTCTTTTAAAGCTAACCAAAAAATTAATGAAAACCCTAAAAGCATAAAGCAGCTTCTTTTTGTTTGCAAGCTAAGTCCTCCTTGCCTGTGCTGTTCTGTTCTCATCCTCAGGATGGACTTTGGGCAGACCACTCCTGTGAGAAGAAAATTGGCTACCTCTGTAAAAGAAAGCCATTGTCAGCAGCTCCTGCAGAGGAGGAAACTATTGACACGGGCTGCCAGAGAGTAAGTGACCAAAAGAGCTGCCTGAATGGGCCTCTGGGAGTGACCGGGAGGAGAAAATGCCTCCTGGGTGACAGATGAAGCAGGAGAAATGTGGCCATGGCACCTGGGGGCCATGGTTTAGCAGCCATGGTGGTGTTGGGCTGATGCTTGGACTTGATGATCTTGGAGGTCTTTTCCAACTGAGACAATTCTGTGATGCTAGGACTCCAAGAGCTGTGCAGTGGGAGGGCTCCTTTGATCCTCAGCCGGTATGGTGAGCTGCTAGTGAGTTCTGGCATGAATTCTTGCCCTCTACAGCTAGACCAGGCTGTCTGCAAGGCTGTCTGCAGAGCTCTGACCAGGCTTGACCTGTCAAGGATAGGAAGGACCTACAGGGCAAGCAAACTCTGGCCCTGAATGTGTACATGCAGCTCAGGCAGGAGGTATTAAATGTCACTGGAGGAGAAGGGCAAGACTTAAGCCTAACTTAGTCCCCAGACATGCTTTGGTTTAGCTGTGTGAGGGATCCCAGGATCTGCCAGCAGAATCAGATCTTCACCCCAGTGAGCAAGATCAACCTGTGGTGACAGGTTGGACTTGGTGATCTTTGAGGTCTCTTCCAACCTGGGTGCTTCTGTGAAATGGTTTCTGTGTTGTCATCATCAGGACAGATGGCCTGCTGCTGTCTCTGGCAGATGGAATGGGTGACACTCCTGGCTGAGTCTAGGCTCTGGCTGGCAGCTGGCCCTTGGTGCTCCCTTTCCTTTTCCAGAACCTAAACCAAGCCTCCAAGCTGTACTCCCTGCAGCAGAGGCACTCAAGCCTCCCTCAGCGTTTCACCTGTACCAGCAGCCACTCTGCAGCTCTGCCTACACTTTTCTTTCACAGCAGGGAGTCTGCACTTGCCTGCAGCCTGCTCTCGAGGCTTTCCTGGGGTCTCTGGCAGCGCTCTCTACTCTGAGGAGTCTGTTCTGAGTGCCTGAGCAGGGGGCATTGTGCCCCAGCGCTGCCACCAGCTCCAGGGTTTGTTTGGTGGTGCCCTCTGGGAGCACTCAGCAGCGAAAACCTGCTGTCAGTTCGTGAATCTGCTTGGGGGTTGCCTTCCACGAGGAAATCACCTTGCTTCCCAAGCCCTTGGTGCCTATTCCCAGTGCTTTAAAAACAGTACCTGGGAACCTCCCAAATATTCAAGTGCTGGAGAAGGCAAAGGGATCCTAATGCTCATGGATGTTCCCTTTGCCTAGGGAGCCAGGTGCATGCTCGTAGCAGGAAGCCTTTCAGAGGTGGCAAACTGAAATGTTTGGGTGGCTTGTGGCTGCTCACAGTTCTCTTCCTATTTTGAAGAGCTTTCACCTGCCCTGTGGCTTGGCAGGCTTCTTCCTTCCCACTGTGGTGTGAATCAGGGCTTTTCCTTTTCCTCCTTCCTTCTCCCTCTCCCCCTGCCTTCCTTCTCCCTCTTCCCCTTGCCTTCCTTTTCCCCATCTTTCTTCTCCCTTCCCCCTGCCTTCCTTCTCCCTCTCCCCCTGCCTTCCTTCTCCCTCTCCCCCTGCCTTCCTTCTCCCTCTCCCCCTGCCTTCCTTCTCCCTCTCCCCCTGCCTTCCTTCTCCCTCTCCCCCTGCCTTCCTTCTCCCTCTCCCCCTGCCTTCCTTCTCCCTCTTCCCCCTGCCTTCCTTCTCCCTCTCCCCCCGCCTTCCTTCTCCCTCTCCCCCCTGCCTTCCTTCTCCCTCTCCCCCTGCCTTCCTTCTCCCTCTCCCCCCGCCTTCCTTCTCCCTCTCCCCCCGCCTTCCTTCTCCCTCTCCCCCCTGCCTTCCTTCTCCCTCTCCCCCTGCCTTCCTTCTCCCTCTCCCCCTGCCTTCCTTCTCCCTCTCCCCCTGCCTTCCTTCTCCCTCTCCCCCCCTGCCTTCCTTCTCCCTCTCCCCCTGCCTTCCTTCTCCCTCTCCCCCTGCCTTCCTTCTCCCTCTCCCCCCTGCCTTCCTTCTCCCTCTCCCCCTGCCTTCCTTCTCCCTCTCCCCCTGCCTTCCTTCTCCCTCTCCCCCTGCCTTCCTTCTCCCTCTCCCCCTGCCTTCCTTCTCCCTCTCCCCCTGCCTTCCTTCTCCCTCTCCCCCCTGCCTTCCTTCTCCCTCTCCCCCGTCTTCCTTCTCCCTCTCCCCCCCTGCCTTCCTTCTCCCTCTCCCCCGTCTTCCTTCTCCCTCTCCCCCTGCCTTCCTTCTCCCTCTCCCCCGTCTTCCTTCTCCCTCTCCCCTGCCTTCCTTCTCCCTCTCCCCCTGCCTTTCCTTCTCCCTCTTCCCCCTGCCTTCCTTCTCCCTCTCCCCCGTCTTTCTTCTCCCTTCCCCCTGCCTTCCTTCTCCCTCTCCCCCCCTGCCTTCCTTCTCCCTCTCCCCCTGCCTTCCTTCTCCCTCTCCCCCGTCTTCCTTCTCCCTCTCCCCCTGCCTTCCTTCTCCCTCTCCCCCGTCTTCCTTCTCCCTCTCCCCCTGCCTTCCTTCTCCTCTCCCCCCCGTCTTCCTTCTCCCTCTCCCCCTGCCTTCCTTCTCCCTCTCCCCCTGCCTTCCTTCTCCCTCTCCCCCTGCCCCCCCTGCCTTCCCGTCTTTCTTCCCCCTTCTCTTCCCCCTGCCTTCCTTCTCCCTCTCCCCCTGCCTTCCTCCCCCTGCCTTCCTCTCCCTCTCCCCCCTGCCTTCCTTCTCCCTCTCCCCCTGCCTTCCTTCTCCCTCTTCCCCCTGCCTTCCTTCTCCCTCTCCCCCCTGCCCTCCTTCTCCCTCTCCCCCTGCCTTCCTTCTCCCTCTGCCTTCCCTTCTCCCCTTCCCCCTTCCTTCTCTCCCTCTTCCCCCTGCCTTCCTTCTCCCTCTCTCCCCCCCTGCCTTCCTTCTCCCCTCTCCCCCTGCCTTCCTTCTCCCTCTCCCCCCTGCCTTCCTTCTCCCTCTTCCCCCTGCCTTCCTTCTCCCTCTCCCCCCTGCCTTCCTTCTCCCTCTTCCCCCTGCCTTCCTTCTCCCTCTCCCCCCTGCCTTCCTCCCTCTCCCCCCTGCCTTCCTTCTCCCTCTTCCTTCTCCTTCTCCCTCTCCCCCTGCCTTCCTTCTCCCTCTTCCCCCTGCCTTCCTTCTCCCTCTTCCCCTTGCCTTCCTTTTCCCCTGTCTTTCCACTCCCCTTCCCCCTGCCTTCCTTTTCTCCTTTCTCACCCCCTGCCTTCTCCCTTTCCCCCATCCTTCTCCCATCCTTCTCCCCCTTCTCCCTCTCCCCCTACCTTTTCTCTTCCTTCTCCCTCTCCCCCCTTCCTGCTCCCTTCCTCCTGTGCCCCCTTCCCCTCTCTGAGGAGCTCTCCCGTTTCTCTCGGCAGGGCTGGAGGCGGCATGGCTTTTACTGTTACTTCATTGGCAACACCTTCGTATCCTTTGCTGAAGCGAATCAGACCTGTGGGAGGCACCAAGCCTCTCTAGCAGCCATCGAAGACAGGTAGGTGAGGCTGCCTGCATGCTAGCACCCCCACAGCAGCTGACATCTCTGGTTTCTATGGCTGACATCTAGCATCATCTGAAGAGCAAAATGAAGGCTGTCACCTGGACAGAAGTCTTGCCTGGGAGCACAGCCATGTGTGCACACAGAACATGGCACAGCTGTTGCATGTGTCTTCAACTCCAGGAATCCAGGTCCTAGTAGAGGTGGTGCTGGGTGGGAATCAGCATTGACAGAGTCCTTATGTCCAGGGAAACAGCAGAACTAGGGTTCCCCTTGACTGAACTGCTCTGGCTTGAACATGGGTTTCACTTTCATTAGTGCTGGGCCCCATCCTGTTCAATATCTTTATTGATGATCTGGATGAGGGCATTGAGTCCATCAGCAGTAAACCTGCAGATGACACCAAGCTGGGGGCAGGAGTTGATCTGTTAGAGGGTGGGAGAGCTCTGCAGAGGGACCTTGCCAGGATGGAGAGATGGGTAGAGGCCAGGGGCAGGAGATTGAACACATCCAAGTGCCAGGGGCTGCACATTGGCCACAGCAACCCCAGGCAGTGCTACAGGCTGGGGTCAGAGTGGCTGAGAGCAGCCAGGCAGAGAGGGACCTGGGGGGAGTGGTTGACAGCAGCTGAACATGAGGCAGCAGTGTGCCCAGGGGCCCAAGAAGGCCAATGGCATCCTGGCCTGCATCAGGAAGAGTGTGGCCAGCAGGAGCAGGGAGGTCATTGTGCCCTGTGCTCAAGGCCACACCTTGAGTCCTGTGTCCAGTTCTGGGCTCCTCAGTTCAGAAAAGATGTTGAGCTGCTGGAAGGTGTCCAGAGAAGGGCAACGAAGCTGGGGAGGGGTTTGGAGCACAGCCCTGTGAGGAGAGGCTGAGGGAGCTGGGGTTGCTTAGCCTGGAGAAGAGGAGGCTCAGGGGAGACCTTCTTGTTCTCTTCAACTCCCTGAAGGGAGGTTGTAGCCAGGTGGGGGTTGGTCTCTTCTCCCAGGCAGCCAGCACCAGAACAAGAGGACACAGTCTCAAGCTGTGCCAGGGGAGGTTTAGGCTGGAGGTGAGGAAGAAATTCTTCCCAGCAAGAGAGATTGGCCCTTGGGATGTGCTGCCCAGGGAGGTGGTGGAGTCACCATCCCTGGAGGTGTTCAAGAGGGGACTGGATGAGGCACTTGGTGCCATGGTTTAGTTGTCAGGAGGTGTTGGGTGACAGGTTGGACTTGATGATCTTTGAGGTCTTTTCCAACCTTACTGATTCTATGATTCTCCTTGAGGGAGGGATGCACAATCCAGTTGTGACTCTGAGTTAGCTCCACATGAGAAAGTGGATGTGATTTTCACCTATCTGATCTTCCCCAATTTGAGATGCTTTAACAAAACCACAACCTAACTAAGGAGCCAAATGACTGTGGAAGTGCTTGGTACCAGAGGATCCATCCCCACTCAGCCAGGGATCACTGTGTGCTGCAGTTCTGGCTACTGCTGAGGTGGTGGGAAAATGAAGGGCAGGGTTAAGGAGCAAAGCTGCACACAACCACAGGAGGATGTTAAGGGTTGGAAGGGACCGCTGGAGATCCTTGAGTCCAACCCCCTGCCAGAGCAGAAGCATAGAATCCAGCACAGGTTGCACAGGAACACAGCCCCACAAAGTTTGCTTCACCAGCACTTTTGTTGTTCCTGAGGGCTGTGCCCTGGCTGTATCCTGGCACACCGAGCAGATGATTCTTCACACAGGGGTTAGAATTCATCTTCTTTGTTGCTGTAACATCTGAAGAGCTATTTTCTAGAGTGCAAGCTCTAGCTGTCAGGGGTGGTAGCTGTCAAGGGTGGTAGCTGTCAAGGGTGGTAGCTGTCAAGGGTGGTAGCAAGGGTGGTAGCTGTCAAGGGTGGCAGCTGTCATGGGTGGTAGCTGTCAACTGTCAAGGCTGGTAGCTGTCATGGGTGGTAGCTATCAGCTGTGGGTGGTAGCTGTCATGGGTGGTAGCTGTCATGGGTGGTAGCTGTCATGGGGGTTGTAGCTGTCATGGGTGGTAGCTGTCAAGGGTGGTAGCTGTCAGGGGTGGTAGCTGTCATGGGTGGTAGCTGTCAAGGGTGGTAGCTGTCAAGGGTGGTAGCTGTCAAGGGTGGCAGCTGTCATGGGTGGTAGCTGTCAAGGGTGGTAGCTGTCAAGGGTGGTAGCTGTCATGGGTGGCAGCTGTCATGGGTGGTAGCTGTCAAGGGTGGTAGCTGTCAAGGGTGGTAGCTGTCAGGGGTGATAGCTGTCAAGGGTGGCAGCTGTCATGGGTGGTAGCTGTCAACTGTCAAGGCTGGTAGCTGTCATGGGTGGTAGCTATCATGGGTGGTAGCTGTCAAGGGTGGTAGCTGTCATGGGTGGTAGCTGTCATGGGTTGTAGCTGTCATGGGTGGTAGCTGTCAAGGGTGGTAGCTGTCAGGGGTGGTAGCTGTCATGGGTGGTAGCTGTCAAGGGTGGTAGCTGTCAAGGGTGGTAGCTGTCAAGGGTGGCAGCTGTCATGGGGTAGCTGTCAACTGTCAAGGCTGGTAGCTGTCATGGGTGGTAGCTATCATGGGTGGTAGCTGTCAAGGGTGGTAGCTGTCATGGGTGGTAGCTGTCATGGGTGGTAGCTGTCAGGGGTGGTAGCTGTCAGGGGTGGCAGCTGTCAGGGGTGGCAGCTGTCAGGGGTGGTAGCTGTCAGGGGTGGTAGCTGTCAGGGGTGGTAGCTGTCAAGGGTGATAGCTGTCAAGGGTGGCAGCTGTCAAGGGTGGTAGCTGTCATGGGTTGTAGCTGTCATGGGTGGTAGCTGTCATGGGTGGTAGCTGTCAGGGGTGGTAGCTGTCAGGGGTGGTAGCTGTCAGGGGTGATAGCTGTCAAGGGTGGCAGCTGTCATGGGTGGTAGCTGTCAACTGTCAAGGCTGGTAGCTGTCATGGGTGGTAGCTATCATGGGTGGTAGCTGTCAAGGGTGGTAGCTGTCATGGGTGGTAGCTGTCATGGGTGGTAGCTGTCAAGGGTGGTAGCTGTCAGGGGTGGTAGCTGTCAGGGGTGGCAGCTGTCAGGGGTGGTAGCTGTCAGGGGTGGTAGCTGTCAAGGGTGATAGCTGTCAAAGGGTGGCAGCTGTCAAGGGTGGTAGCTGTCATGGGTTGTAGCTGTCATGGGTGGTAGCTGTCATGGGTGGTAGCTGTCAGGGGTGGTAGCTGTCAGGGGTGGTAGCTGTCAGGGGTGATAGCTGTCAAGGGTGGCAGCTGTCAAGGGTGGTAGCTGTCATGGGTTGTAGCTGTCATGGGTGGTAGCTGTCATGGGTGGTAGCTGTCAAGGCTGGTAGCTGTCATGGGTGGTGCTTAGGGACATGGTTTGGTGTTGAACCTGCAGTGCTGGGTGGAGGTTGGTCTGGGTGAGCAAAGCTATTCTGTGTTTGTGTGCATTGAAGCTGACAGAGTACTTCTGCGGTGCTTTGGTGTGTGCCTGGTCCAAGTGAGTCCATCCAAGCTGTGCTGCCAGGAAGCTCCAGGGGTCACCCTGAGAATGTAACCAGCCTCTTACAGCTCCCCAGTCAGACCCTACGGTGTTAATGCCATGGTTGTGTTCGGAACAGGTATGAGCAAGCCTACCTGACCAGCCTGGTGGGGCTGAGGACAGAGAGATACTTCTGGATTGGCCTTTCAGATGTGGAGGAGAAGGGAACCTTCAAGTGGGCCAGCGGCCAGCCGGTCTCGTTCACGCACTGGAGCTCGGAGATGCCCGGTAGGTGCCGCGCCGGCCGGCTGCAGGGGCCAGGGCACAAACCGTTCCAGCACTACCTGCTCTCCAGTCTGGCTGCTGCCGATCCTGCCTTCCTGCTGGCTGCTGAAGTGAGGGCTTAGCAGCAGCTTGGGAAGACATTTTAAACTGAGATCAAGTTACTTTAGGATGAGGCCAAGTTACTTTAAACGGAGGCCAAATTACTCTAAACTGAGATTAAGTTACTTTAAACTGAGATCAAGTAACTTTACATTGAGATCAGGTTATATAAAAGTGAGGCCAAGTTACTTTAAACTGGGATCAGGTTACTATAAATTAAGATTAGGTTACTTTAAACTGAGACCAAGTTACATTAAACTGGGATTAAGGTACATTAAACTGGGATTAAGTTACATTAAATTGGGATTAAGTTACTTTAAACTGGGATTAAGTTACTTTAAACTGAGGCCAAGTTACATTAAATTGAGACCAAGTGACTTTAAACTGAGATTAAGTTACTTTAAACTGGGATTAAGGTACATTAAACTGGGATTAAGTTACTTTAAACTGGGGTTAAATTACTTTAAACTGGGGTTAAATTACTTTAAACTGAGGCCAAGTTGCATTAAACTGAGACCAAGTGACTTTAAACTGAGATTAAGTTACTTTAAACTGGGATCAAGTAACTTTAAATTGAGATGAGGTTACTTTAAACCAAGGCCAAGTTACTTTAAACTGAGATCAAGTTACTTGAAACTGGGATCAGGTTACCTTAAACCGAGGCCAAGTATTTTTAATCTGAGGCCACTTTACTGTAAACTGAGAGTAAGTTACTTTAAATCAAGAGCAAGTTACTTTAAATTGAGATTGTTACTTTAAACTCAACCCTCTCCTCCCCTCCCCTCCCTCTCCTCTCCTCCCTCTCCTCTCCTCTCCTCTCCTCTCCTCTCCTCTCCTCTCCTCTCCTCTCCTCTCTCTCTCCTCTCCTCTCCCTCTCTCTCCTCTCCTCTCCTCTCCTCTCCTCTCCTCTCTCTCTCCTCTCCTCTCCTCTCCTCTCCTCTCCTCTCCTCCTCTCCTCTCCTCTCCTCTCCTCTCCTCTCCTCTCCTCTCCCTCTCCTCTCCCTCTCCTCTCCTCTCCTCTCCTCTCTTTCCGAACCTCTCCGAACCTCTCCTCTCCTCTCCCTCTCTCTCTTTCCGAACCTCTCCGAACCTCTCCTCTCCCTCTCCTCTCCTCTCCTCTCCTCTCCTCTCCTCTCCTCTCCTCTCCTCTCCGAACCTCTCCGAACCTCTCCGAACCTCTCCGAACCTCTCCGAACCTCTCCGAACCTCTCCGAACCTCTCCTCTCCGAACCTCTCCTCTCCTCTCCGAACCTCTCCTCTCTCTCCTCTCCGAACCTCTCCGAACCTCTCCTCTCTCTCCTCTCCGAACCTCTCCGAACCTCTCCAAACCTCTCCTCTCCGAACCTCTCCTCTCCTGTCATAGAATCACAGAATCATTAAGGTTGGAGAAGACCTTTAAGATCCTTGAGTCCAGCCACAACCCAGCTGCCATGACCACCAAACTCTACCCTGCAGCACCACCTCTACAGCCCCTTCAACACCTCCAGGCATGGGGACTCCACCACCTCCCTGGGCAGCCTGTCCCAACCCCTCACCACTCTTCCACCAAAGAAATCTTTCCTCCTCTCCAACCTACCCCTCCCCTGGCACAGCTGCAGCACATTTCCTCTCCTCCTAGCTCTGCTTACTTGGCAGCAGAGACCAAGCCCAGCCTCACTGCAGCCTCCTCTCAGGGAGCTGTGGAGAGCAATGAGGTCTCCCTCAGCCTTCTCTCCTGCACACTACCCAACCCCAGCTCCCTCAGCTGCTCCTCACCAGCTCTCTTCTCCAAACCCCTCAGCAGCCTCAGTGCCCTTCTCTGGACACCCTCCAGCCCCTCAATGTCTTTCTTACCCTCTGGCACCAGACCTGAGCCCAGGACTCAAGCTGTGGCCTCAGCAGGGCCCTGTACAGGGGCACCATCACTGCCCTGCTCCTCATGTGCATTCCTGTTTACCACCAGGCAGAAAACCAGGCTGTGTTGCCATGAGGACTGGCACTGCAGGTGGCTTATGGGAGGTAATCAGCTGTGAAGAAAAGGCCAAGTTCCTCTGCAAAGTGTGGGCAGAGGGAGTGACTCTTCCACCTGCTCCTCCCACGACCCCTGCTCTGCAGTGCCCGCCAGGCTGGGACTCAAGCCGTCGCTTCAGCTTCTGTTTCAAAGTAAGTCTGCTGCTCCTTCCTGCATGGAGGGCGTTCTGCTTGCTGCACACCTGTGGAACAACAATCAGTGTGGCTACCTCTGACTGCTCCCTGAGCTTGGGTACAGGCTAGGGAGGCCTTGCTCCCTCCTGTCCAAGTGCTGCCGGTTGTGTTTATTCTGTTCAAGTCTGATCTCCGGGACTGACCTGATCTTAATGCCATGCTCTTTGAGACTGCATTTCCTATTCCTTTCAGAGGAAAAGTGCCTTTCTCCTAGCTGCTGTCTGGCAGCAGGTACCCCTGCTCGCTTGGCTCAGAGACACCCACACTGAGCCTGTGTTCCACGGAGGTGAACCCTCACAAACCCTACAGCCCAGCTTTCCGTGCCCCTCACAGAACCAGTTCAATGTAAATGAATTGCTTGAGAGTAGCTGATGAGTCCTGAACTAATCACCTCTGTGGTGAGTTTTGTCTGACTGGGAGATGCTGTGTTCAGCCTTTTTCAGGGGAGAGTATAAGAAGACATGGCTTGAATCTCAGGCCTTCTGTCGGGCTATCGGGGAGACCTGGCCTCCATCACCAGCAAAGAAGACCAGTACGTGATCTGGAGCTCCATCGCGTGAGTGCCTCTGCTCTGCTCTGCTCAGCCCCCTGCAATCAGCCTGCTCACCTCTCTGTGGCACCTCATGGGAAGTTTGTGATTGTACTTCATGATGGACTGCTCTGGATTCATTACCTGCATCAAGCACACAGCAGAAAAGTAGAGCAGGGGGCTACAAGAAGGCTGCAGAGGGACTGTTTGCCTGCAGTGATAGGATGGGAGGCGATGGTTGGAAATGAGAGCAGAGCAGATTTAGATTGGATGTGAGGAACAAGTTCTGCACCATGAGGATGGTGGAACAGGTTGCAGAGAGGTAATGGAGGCCCCATCCCTGGAGATATTCCAGGTCAGGGTCAACAAGGCTCTGAGCAGCCTAATCTAGTGGAGGATGTCCCTGCAGACTGCGGAGGGGTTGGACTGGATGAGCTTTGGAGGTCCCTTCCAGCCCAAACCATTCTATGATTCCTCTTGTATGGTGAGCTGCAGTCACCCCAGCAGCTAATGCTGGAATGGGACTGGTGAGATATCTAGCTGAGATAAGATCTTTCATCTGGTGTGAAAAGATCTGCTGTGGAACTGAGAATACTCCAAAACTACCACAGACACCAGCTGCTTTCCCTTGAGCATGTGGACAAACAGGGACCTGTCCTGGTGTAACTGTGGTCAGCATGGTGGTGGCCATTGGGGTGAATGAATCAGAAAGCAGAGGCAACTTCAGATTCAGACTGGGGAGGCCTTAGAGCTGCTGGCACCTCAGAGCTGCCTGCCAGTACCTGAAGGGATCCTACAGGAAGGCTGAAGAGGGACTTTTCATGAGGGTATCTAGCAAGAGGAATGGTTTGAAGCTGAGGCGGAGCAGGGTTAGACTGGAGCTGAGGAAGAAGTTCTTCATTGTGAGGGTGGTGAGACACAGGAACAGACTGCTCAGAGGGGTTGTGAATGCCTCCTGCCTGGGGGTGTTCAAGGGCAGGTTGGATGAGAATTTGAGCAACCAAATCTAGTTGAGAGGTGTCTCTGCCCGTGGCAGGTGGGTTGGAGCAGGTGATCAATGAGGTCCCTTCCAACCTGAGCCATTTTGTGATGGTTGTTTTCAGGAGCTGGACAGGATGTGGACATTTTCTTGGTCACTGGTTCCACCTTGGCTGTCTGACAAACCTGAGGATTCTTTTCAGGGAAGCTTATGAAGTGTTGGGGATGATAGATGATGGAAAATATTTTCCTGCCCTTTATGAGTTTTGTGTTTCAGCTTCCTCCAACTGGGACACTGATTGTTCTGAGGTGTTCTTTCAGGAAGAACGGCCTTTTGCACCAGCGTTTCTGGATAGGCTTGTACTACCTGAACCCTGAGGATGGCTTTGTCTGGAGTGATGGATCCCCAGTGAGTCACTGCACTTTCCCCAGCTCTTCTCTGGAATTCCCTGTGCTTCTCACGTGCCTGTGCTGGATCTGTTTCTGTGCCATTTGATAACTAAGCATAACCTTCTACTGTCCCATGCTCACTCTGGAAAGCTTCTGAATAGCAATTTCATGGCTTGAGTACTTTTTTTTTGAGGGGGCTAAAAGATGCTGCTTGTGGATGAGAAAATGTGCCCTGAATCAACAACAACATTCAATTAAGGTAGACTGAAAGGATCTCCTTGTAATGAGTGATAGGACCAGAGGAAATGGCCTCAATGTGCCCCAGGGGAGGTTTCAGTTGGATATTAGAAGAAATTTCTTCCATGAAAGAGTTCCCAAAGCCTGGCACAGGCTGCCCAGGGAGGGGTTGAATGCCCATCCCTGGAGGTGTTTCCAAGAGGCAGAGATGTGGTGCTGAGGCCCATAGCTTAACCCCAGCCTTGGCAGAGTTAGAGAATGTTAGGGCTGGGTGAGCTTAAAGAGCTTCTCCAACCAGCCAATTCTGTAATTCTATGATTCTATCCTGATAAAACCAAATTAATTTGATTATGAGAGGAGAAGGCTCTGAGGAGAGCTTCTTGTGGCCTTCCAGGATCTGCAGGGGGCTCCAAGCAAGCTGGGGAGGGACTTTTGAGGGTGTCAGGGAGGGATAGGACTGGGGGGGATGGAGCAAAAGTAGAAGTGGGGATTCAGATTGGATGTGAGGAAGAAGTCGTTCCCCAGGAGGGTGGTGAGAGCCTGGCACAGGTTGCCCAGGGAGGTGGTGGAAGCCTCCTGCCTGGAGGTGTTTGCAGCCAGGCTGGAGGTGGCTGTGAGCAACCTGCTGTGGTGTGAGGTGTCCCTGGCCATGGCAGGGGGTTGGGACTGGCTGATCCTTGAGGTCCCTTCCAACCCTGACAATTCTGTAACTCTGTGATTCTATGACTGTATTTTAGACATAAGACATAAAGCTGTAGAAACAAAAGTGGGTTTGGAGATGTGGGAGTGTTTCATGCAGGGTTGACCAGAGCAGACTGATGGAAGCTTAGCATAGAGAGCACTGAAGCTGGAATGCAGGCAGGGAAATCAGAACAGAAGCCAGACTTTTTTGTGAGAGAAATGCCAGCACTGGTGGTGGCTCCCAGTAACACCTCTAGTGCTTCACTCCTACAGGATGCATCCTGAATTCAGTGCCCCAGCATTGTTACTAGATGCATTGTAAAGACTGCAGGTGCCCTGGAAAATGGCAATGTTCTTCCAGCTGTGATCGCCTTGGGCTGATAGGGAGCGAGTCAGCTCTTCTTTGACACCTCCCAAAAGGGGTAGAAGGAAACTCTCCACACAGGATTGGAAAGGATTGGAAACTTAAATGGAAGTGCTCTTCAGAACTGTGCACCACAGGACAAAAACATAGACAGTGCACGGATCCATACTCCAGCTTCTCAAGCCTAAAGCTTTCCTCAGCCTTTACTCAAACCAGTCCAAAACCCAGGCCTCAAATGCCTCCTCCCTCTCTGCCTCCCCACACCTCCCTACCCAGGCCTGAATGACACAGCTGAAAACCAGCTTGCTGGCACCAGGCCCCACTCCCCTGCCAGCCAAGGTAAGGGAGCAGGGAGAGGAGAAGGGGCAGAACAGTCTGTGCTCTTTGTTTATGAAGAGGAGATGCAGGCATTCTGGGAATGAAATAACACAAGATTGCTCTTTCCAGTCCACCCCTGGACCTACCCAGCCCCTGGGCTCTGTGGTTAAGACATCCCAGTTTCTCAAACCCCTAACAGTGATCAGAAACACCTCTTATCTAAGATGCAGTCCAGTTGGCAATGTCAGCTTTTGCATGGGGAGATTCTGCTTTCCCCTTACCTGAGCTGTCAAACTGATGGTTGGAACCAGATCTGGGTCTGTGGTTTGATTCTATCTCCTCCCTCTCTGTGTTTTTCTGACTACATAAGAGAATCTTCAGAAAGCCTTCTCTGTTGTAGGTGAGGTATGAAAACTGGGGCATTGGAGAACCCAACAATTACCAAGGCATTGAACTGTGTGCAGAGGTCAATGGGGACTTCACCATGCTTTGGAATGACAGGCACTGTGATTATCTCTATGGATGGATTTGCCAGATCGGAAAAGGTATTGCTTACTCCTGGGAGCTGGGAGAAGAAGAAAAGCTTCTCAGATCATTACTATTTCTCCTCCTTAACTGTAAGAAATGAAAACTTTCAAGCCCTGTTGAGCAGAATGGGTCCGTGGGTAATGTGAAATAGCAGAGTGCACTAAGGAGTCCTGGAGAACAGGGCTGGGCAGGAGCAGCTGAGGGAGCTGGGGCTGCTCAGTCTGGAGAAGGCAGAGGGGAGACCTCATTGCTCTCTACAGCTCCCTGAAAAGAGGTTGGAGCCAGGTGGGGGTTGGTCTCTTCTCCTCAGTAACAAGTCCTGGCTCACTGGAGAGGTCCCAGAAGACTGGAAGCTGCCAACGTGGTGCCCATCCACAAGCAGGGCTGGTTGGAAGAGCCAGGGAATGATAGGCCTGTCAGCCTGACCTCAGTGCCAGGCAAGGGTATGGAGCAGGTCATCCTGAGTGTGATCACACAGCACTTACAGGATGGCCAAGGGCTCAGACCCAGCCAGCATGGATTCAGGAAGGGCAGGTCCTGCCTCACCAACCTGATCTCCTTCTGTGCCCCAGTAACTGCCTGGTGGATGTGGGGCAGGCTGTGGATGTGGTCTGCCTGGACCTCAGCAAGGCCTTTGACACTGCCCACCACAGCAAACTCCTGGCCAAGCTGTCAGCCCCTGGCTTGGGCAGCAGCACTCTGAGCTGGGTTAGGAACTGGCTGGAGGCTGAGCCCAGAGAGTGGTGGTGAATGGTGCCGCAGCCAGGCACCAGTGGTGTGCCCCAAGGATCAGTGCTGGGCCCCAGCATGTTCAATATCTTTATTGACGATCTGGATGAGGGCATTGAGTCCATCACCAGTAAGTTTGCAGATGACACCAAGCTGGGGGCAGGAGTTGATCTGCTGGAGGGCAGAGAGGCTTTGCAGAGGGACCTCGACAGGCTGGACAGATGGGCAGAGGCCAAGGGCAGGAGATTGAACACATCCAAGTGCCAGGTGCTGCACATTGGCCACAGCAACCCCAGGCAGTGCTACAGGCTGGGGTCAGAGTGGCTGAGAGCAGCCAGGCAGAGAGGGACCTGGGGGTACTGGGAGGCTGAACACGAGCCAGCAGTGTGCCCAGGCAGCCAAGAGGGCCAATGGCATCCTGGCCTGCATCAGGAAGAGTGTGGCCAGCAGGAGCAGGGAGGTCATTGTGCCCCTGTACACTGCACTGGTTAGGCCACACCTTGAGTCCTGTGTCCAGTTCTGGGCCCCTCAATTTAGGAAGGAGGTTGACTTGCTGGAACATGTCCAGAAGAGGGCAACGAAGTTGGTGAGGGGTTTGGAACACAGCCCTGTGAGGAGAGGCTGAGGGAGCTGGGGTTGCTTAGCCTGGAGAAGAGGAGACTCAGGGGTGACCTTCTTGCTCTCTCCAACTCCCTGAAGGGAGGTTGTAGCCAGGCAGAGGTTGGTCTCTTCTCCCAGGCAGCCAGTACCAGAACAAGAGGACACAGTATCAGGCTGTGCCAGGGGAGGTTTAGGCTGGATGTTAGGAAGAAGTTCTACACAGAGAGAGTGATTGCCCATTGGAATGGGCTGCCTGGGGAGGTGGTGGAGTCACCTTCATTGGAGGTGTTCAGGAGGAGACTTGATGGGGTGCTTGGTGCCATGGGTTAGTTGTTGGGTGGGTTGGATTGGTTGATGGGTTGGATACGATGATCTTGAAGGTCTCTTCCAACCTGGTGTATTGCATTGTATTGTATAAGTGATAGGATGAGAGGAAATTGCTTCAGGTTGCCCCAGGGGAGGTTTCGGTTGGGTATTAGAGAAACTTCTTCCCAGGCTGCCCAGGGAGGTAGTTGAATGCCCATCCCTGGAGGTGTTTCAGAGAGGCAGAGCTGTGGTGCTGAGGGCCCTGGTTTAGCCCCAGCCTTGGCAGAGTTAGAGACTGGTTGGACTGGACGAGCTGAAAGGGCTTCTCCAGCCGAAGCAACGTTGTGCTCCCCAGAACTGTGTCAGTAGCAGGACTTGCCTAGCAATCACAGCAAATATTTCCTCTTACAGCATTGAGTACAGGGGCATCATAATGTTTTATTTCTTTTATCTTCCAGGGGCAAGTGTAAAGCCTGAACCCACAGAATCTCCTGTCCCCAGTGAGTGTCACAGCTGCCGCTGCTGGGCTGAGCCTGTGTCCAGCAGCGGCTCTGGGAGGTTGCTGCGGAGAGCGTCTTGTGTCTGAGGGCCAGAGAGAGCAGCTGACCTTTTGTCTTGCAGAATACCAGACCACTGAGGATGGGTGGGTGATAGATGGAGACAAACAATATTACTTCAGCACAGAGAGTGCTCCCATGGAGAAGGCTCGGGAGTTCTGCAAGAGGAGCTCTGGGGACCTGGCTGTCATCGAGGGCGAGAGCGAGAGGAAGTTCCTCTGGCGCTACGTAAGAGAAACCCTTCCTGCGTGGAGTAAGCCATGCAGGACAAGGCAGCAAGGGCACAAAGCCCTTCACAAGCACCTTCTCCCTGCAAGCTTTCTGACAGTGGAAGTGCAGTTGCATGAGCAAAGGTGAGGGCCATCTGCAGGAAAGGCTGGAAGGAGGACCTGGGGAGCTACGGCCCTGTCAGTCTGGCCTTGGTGCCAGGGAAGGCCATGGAGCAGGTCCTCTGGAGTGCAGGACAACCAGGTGATGAGGCCCACACAGCATGGGTTCATGAAGGGCAGGTCCTGCTTGACCAAGCTGATCTTCTACAAGAAGGTGAAGCGTTTAGTGGGTGAGGGAAAGGCTGTGGTGGTGTTGACTTGGACTTCAGTAAAGCCTTTGACGCTGTCCCCCACATCCTCCTGGAGAAATTGGCTGCTTGTGGCTTAGATGGGTGGAGGCTTCTCTGCCTTAAGAACTGGCCCAAACAGTGGTGGGGAATGGAGTCAAATCCAGGTGGTGGCCAAGCACAAATGGTGTTCCCCAGGGCTCAGTGCTGGCCACTTCTGTTTGACATCTTTATCAATGGTCTGTACAAGGGGATTGAGTTTACAGACAACAGAAAGCTGGATGGAAATGTTGATCTTCTGGAGGGTAAGAAGGCTTTATAGAGGGGCCTGAACAGGCTGGATCAATGGTTTGAGGGTGAGGGAGAGTAGGTTTAGACTGGATCTCAGGAAGAAGTTCTTCAGTACAAGGATGGTGAGACTGTGGAACAGGTTGCCCAGGGAGGCTGTGGACATCCCTTCCACGGAGTTGTTCAAGGCCAGGTTGGATGAGGCCTTGAGCAACCAAATCGAGTTAGAGATGTCCCTGCCCATGGCAGGGGGTTGGAGTAGATGATCTCTGAAGTCCTTTGCCACCTGAGTGATTCTGTGATCAATTATACCCAAAGTGCAGGAAGCCTTGTCCCTTGCAGGGACCCCTTGCTGGGGTCAGAGTGGCTGAGAGCAGCCAGGCAGAAAGGGACCTGGGGGTACTGGTGGACAGCAGCTGAACATGAGCCAGCAGTGTGCCCAGGGGGCCAAGAAGGCCAATGGCATCCTGGCCTGCATCAGGAAGAGTGTGGCCAGCAGGAGCGGAGAGGTCATTGTGCCCTGTGCTCAGCACTGGTTAGGCCACACCTTGAGTCCTGTGTCCAGTTCTGGGTCCCTCAGGTTAGGAAAGATGTTGAGCTGCTGGAAGGTGTCCAGAGAAGGGCAAGAAAGCTGGGGAGGGGTCTGGAGCACAGCCCTGTGAGGAGAGGCTGAGGGAGCTGGGGTTGCTTAGCCTGGAGAAGAGGAGGCTCAGGGGAAACCTTCTTGCTGTCTACAACTCCCTGAAGGGAGGTTGCAGCCATGTGGGGGTTGGTCTCTTCTCCCAGGCACCCAGCACTAGAATAAGAGGACACAGTCTCAAGCTGTGCCAGGGGAAGTTTAGGCTTGAGGTGAGGAGAAAGTTCTTCACAGGAAGAGAAATGTGCTGCCCAGGGAGGTGATGGAGTCCTCATCCCTGGAGGTGTTCAAGAGGCAATTGGATGAGGCACTTGGAGCCATGGTTTAGTAGTCATGAGGTCTGTGGTGACAGGTTGGACTTGATGACCTCTGAGGTCTTTTCCAACCTAATTGCTTCAATGAGTCTATGATTCTGTGATCTGTCACCTGGCATTCATTGCAGAGCCTGTGCAAGAGAGATGTCAGTGACTTGCCAGGCTGTGAGGTGTGGCTGTAGGGATGAAGCCTGGCCAGGGATGAAGCCTGACTGTGGACAGCCAGGTGTGAGCTGCCTTCCTTTGCCTGATGTAGGCAGGGAGCTGAGCAGCTCCCACCCTGTGTCAGCCTGGTGTGTGTCACTCATTCTTACCATAACAGATTCATGTGAGCCAAGCTTGACCTTTGTGTTCTAGATCTTGAGAAATGGCAAAGAGGACTCCTACTTCATTGGCTTACAACTGAGTGTTGACCAACGAGCAAGGTAGGAGCCATCAGGCCTGCACTGTGCCATCAAATGAAGCAATCTGCTGTCAGCACAGCACACAACTGTTCAACATCTTCATCAGCCACCTGGCTGAGGGCACAGAGCCACTGCCAGCAACTGGGAGCAATGGCTGACAGCCCCTCAGGCTGTGCTGCCATTCAGAGAGACCTGGACAGGCTGAGAGTTGGGCAGGGAGAAATGGAATGGAATCCAACAAGGGCAAGACAACAAGGGGAGAGTCTGGCATCTGGGAAAGAACAACCTCATGGAGCAGGAGAGGCTGGGGACTGAGCTGCTGGAGAGCAAAGCAGAGGAGAGGGACCTGGTGATCCTGGTGGGCAGAAGGATGCCCATGAGCCAGCAATGTGCCCTTGTGGCCAGGAAGGCCAAGGACATCCCTGGGTGCATTAGAAGGGCTGTAGTGAGTAGGTCAGAGAGGTTTCCTCCCCTTCTACTCTGCCCTGGGGAGGCCACAGCTGGAATATTGTGTCCAGTTCTGGGCCCCTCAGCTCAAGAAGGACCTCAGGGAACTGCTTGAGAGAGTCCAGCACAGAGCCACAGAGCTGCTGCAGGCAGTGCAACATCTCCCTGGGAGGCCAGGCTGAGGGAGCTGGGGCTTGGAGCTGGGAGCAGAGGAGCCTGAGGGTGACCACATGGCTGGGGACGCAGATGTGCAGGGCTGGAGCCAGGCTCAGGACAGGCCAAGGGGCACTGGGGGCAAGCTGGAGGAGAGAGGGTGCCCTGGGAACAGGAGGGAAAACTTTGTCCCTGTGAGGGTGCTGGAGCCTGGAGCAGGCTGCCATCCCCACTTGGATGTGTTCTCTGTGCCCTGCCCTGGGGGCTCCTGCTCTGGCAGGGGGTTGGACTGGAAGGTCTCTGGATGTCCCTTTCAACCCCTAACAGTCTGTGGTTCTGTGAGTGTGTGAGCTGGGCTAACAGTGAGCCTCTGGGGTCTCTGGTGCTGAAGGGACTCCAGGCTTTCCCCGCTGCCTCCAGTGCCTGAGCAGTGGCCTGTCAGCTGCAGCAGTGTCAGCACAGTGCTCAGCTGCAGAGCAGACATCACTGCAGCCCTTGCCCTGCATCTTTGCACTTAGCAGGGAGGCAAACTGGGCTGACCTCTTGTCCCTCCCCCTTACACTGTGAGTGGCCCTGCCGAGCCTGCTGCAGACCTGCTGTCTGTAACCTGGAAGCCCTTCCCCTTGCCTGCTGTGGAGGCTTCAGGCTGTGCCTTTAAAATTCGGTCACAGATTTTGAGCAGAAAAGTAGAAAAATACAAATAAATCACTCTTGGGTGTAAAGAGGGAAACAAAAGATTGTTCTCAACAAACTCCTTGGGTCAGTGTCTGGAGTAAGAGGAGCTGTGCCACAGTGATTCTTCCTCTCTCTTCTCGGGCTGTTTTGCTTTGCTCAGGAGAGAGAACCTGCTCTGGCTGGCCTTGGCTGAGTCTAACTTCTCTGCTCCTTTCTCTTGTCCCTTTTGTACAGGGGGTAAGGGTGGGCAGGGAGGGAGAAGCTGGCAGCTTGCCCTGGTCCTTGGCCAGGGGTCCTTGGGCAGTATCACCTCTCTATATTGCACCTCCTGCCTGTCTTGTACACATTCATTGCACTCCGCTGTAGAGTGTAGCTCTTGCTTGTAAACACAGCTCCACTTGCTTCTGACTGAGCTGCTCTGGCAAAGGCAATGCTGGGGGGAAACTTCAAACCCCCCCCAGCTGTTAAAGCAGTGTCCTCCTGCCTTGCTTTCCCCAGCTGGATGGATGGCAGCCCAGTGAGCTACCTGGCCTGGGCACCACACGAGCCCAACTTTGCAAACAACGACGAGAACTGTGTGGTCATGTACAAGAATTTAGGTGAGATTCACAGCTCTGCTCCTCAGCTTCACCCCTGGGGGTTTGCTTCACGACTTTCATTGGTTTTCCCCTTCTGCCAGGCACCCCTTTCCCCCCTATTCTGTCTGCTTTTGCACAATATTATACAAGTAGACCCAGTGTTATACTCAGCTTGAGAGGTTTGTGCTCTTGTGTCCACCTTGAGCTTAGCATGGGAGAGCTGTGAGAGGGGTCTGGGGAAGGAGCTGTGAGAGAGGTCTGGGGAAGGAGCTGTGAGAGAGGTCTGGGGAAGGAGCTGTGAGAGAGGTCTGGGGAAGGAGCTGTGAGAGAGGTCTGGGGAAGGAGCTGTGAGAGAGGCATTTCCCATTTTGTATCTGCAGTGTATATAGAGTGACACGCTTCTCCTGGATAGAATACAGATATATAGACATAGATGAGGTTCAACAAGACCAAGGGCAAGGTCCTGCAGCTGGCTCAGGGCAATCCCAAGCACCAATACAGGCTGGGCAGGGACTGTCTGGAGAGCAGCCCTGAAGAAAAGGCCTTAGGGGTGCTGGGGGAGAAGCTCAAGAGGAGCCAGCAGGGAGACCTTGCAGCCCAGAGAGCCAAGCAGAGCCTGGGCTGCAGCAAGAGAAGTGTGGCCAGCAGGGCCAGGGAGGGGATTCTGCCCCTCTGCTCCACTCTGCTGAGACCACAGCTGCAGCTCTGGGTCCAGTTCTGGAGCCTCTGTGCCAGGAAGGCTCTGGAGGTGCTGGAAGGTGTCCAGAGAAGGGCCACGAGGAGGAGCAGAGGGCTGGAGCTGCTCTGCTCTGGAGACAGCCTGAGAGAGTTGGGGTTGTGCAGGCTGGAGAGGAGAAGGCTCCCTGGAGACCTTCTTGTGGCCTTCCAGGATCTGCAGGGGGCTCCAAGCAAGCTGGGGAGGGACTTTTGAGGTTGTAAGGGAGTGATAGGACTGGGGGGAATGGAGCAAAAGTAGAAGTGGGGAGATTGAGATTGGATGTTTGGAAGAAGTTGTTGCCCGTGAGGGTGGTGAGAGCCTGGCACAGGCTGCCCAGGGAGGTGGTGGAAGCCTCCTGCCTGGAGGTGTTTGCAGCCAGGCTGGAGGTGGCTGTGAGCAACCTGCTGTGGTGTGAGGTGTCCCTGGCCATGGCAGAGGAGGGTTGGACCTGGCTGATCCTTGAGGTCCCTTCCAGCCCTGACAGTTCTGTGATTCCATGATATACATAGAGGTAGAGGTAGAGGTAGAGGTAGAGGTAGAGGTAGAGGTAGAGGTAGAGGTAGAGGTAGAGGTAGAGGTAGAGGTAGAGGTAGAGGTAGAGGTAGAGGTAGAGGTAGAGAGAGGGATAGAGATAGAGGTAGAGATAGAGGTAGAGGTAGGGAGAGAGGTAGAGGTAGAGATAGAGATAGAGATAGAGTTAGAGGTAGGGAGAGAGGTAGAGGTAGAGGTAGAGGTAGGGAGAGAGGTAGAGGTAGAGGTAGAGGTAGGGAGAGAGGTAGAGGTAGAGTTAGAGGTAGGGAGAGAGGTAGAGGTAGAGGTAGAGGTAGAGGTAGACGTAGAGGTAGAGGTAGAGGTAGACATAGAGATAGAGGTAGAGGTAGACATAGAGATAGAGGTAGAGATAGAATGATAGTGAGCTGGGAGACCCTGAGGCTTTGATTGTGTCTTGCAACAGCACTTTGTGTAAGAACAAGTAAAAATGATTTGCATGTAGCCAGCTCTGGCTGTGGTGTGATGCAGTTCCCCATTTATCTTACATCCAGGGTATTGGAATGACATAAACTGTGGTTATCCCAATCCCTACATATGTGAGAGGCACAACAGCTCCATCAATTCCACTGCTGCTCCAACAACATCTTCAAGCCCCAGAGGATGTCATCCAGCTTGGCTTTCCTTCCACAATAAGGTACCAGAGTGCATGGTGGCTGGTGGGCAAAGCAGTCAGCAGGGAAGTGTTTACCAAGGGGATTGTTGAATAAGATTAAGAATTGAATAAGAATAAGTAAAACATTGGGTTTTTTTTTACAGAGCACTGCCTGGCACCTGCCTGCTTTTCTGTTGCCCACCCCCTGTTCTGCAGCAAAGGTGCTCTCCTGAGGCCTCTCATGAAGGGGCAGATGAGCACATCCACTTGCACTTGACAAAAGCCATTCTCTAGTCCTCTCTACAAACCTTTCCATGTGCATTTCCTCAGGAGTTTAGACAGAGTTCCTGCAGTGCCAGTGCTTTGCTCTTGGTGGGCTTTAGCCCCATTGTCTTCCTCAACATTGCTAGCATGGCTTGTGTGCTGGAGTCAAAGCAATAAACAGGCAGGCTGAGACCAGTCAGGTATGGGTTGGACTGGATGACCCTTGGAGGTCCCTTCCAACCCAGACCATTCTATGCTTCCATGATTCTGTGACCTACCACTGTTGGCTGACTGCAAACAGTCAGATTTTGCTCATTTTCTAGGCATTTCAGGTTAAATCCAGATTATGTCTTGTTGAGCAAAGCACTCTCTTGAGACCTTCAATCCTGTATAGAACAGGGACCAGCATCAAAGTCTCATTTAAACCTTGAGACCTTCAATTTCATACAGAACAGGGACCAGCATCAAAAGCTCATTTAAACCTTGAGACCTTCAATCCTGTATAGAAGAGACCAGCATCAAAGTCTCATTTAAACCTTGGGACCTTCAATCCTGTATAGAACAGGGACCAGCATCCAAGTGTCATTTAAACCTTGAGACCTTCAATCCTGTATAGAACAGGGACCAGCATCCAAGTGTCATTTAAACCTTGAGACCTTCAATCCTGTATAGAACAGGGACCAGCATCAAAGTCTCATTTAAACCTTGAGACCTTCAGTCCTGTAGAGAACAGGGACCAGCATCAAAGTCTCATTTAAACCTTGGGACCTTCAGTCCTGTATAGAACAGGGACCAGCATCCAAGTGTCATTTAAACCTTGAGACCTTCAGTCCTGTAGAGAACAGGGACCAGCATCCAAGTGTCATTTAAACCTTGAGACCTTCAGTCCTGTAGAGAACAGGGACCAGTATCAAAGTCTCATTTAAGCCTTGAGACCTTCAATCCTGTATAGAACAGGGACCAGCATCAAAAGCTCATTTAAACCTTGAGACCTTCAATTTCATACAGAACAGGGACCAGCATCAAAGTCTCATTTAAACCTTGGGACCCTCAATTCTGTATAGGACAGGGACCCTTTGTAGCTCATTTTAAGCTGAATATGGGGTGGGTTTTTTTTTTCAGGTAAATGCATTCTTTGACAGTCTTTTCACCAGCCTGTTTTGCTTAAAGCATTGTTTTCCAGTCTGTGAGGGACACTGGGGTCCAGGTAACACAGAGGCACTTTGTTCCTGTTGCAGTGCTACAAGCTCTTTGGCTCTGCAGAGGATGACCGTGTCACCTGGCACGCTGCACGCACGGCCTGCATGAACCTGGGAGGCAACCTGGCCAGCATCCCCAATGAGCAAGTGCAAGGTACTGAGTGCAGCCCTCTAGCAATGAGCTAATGTTTCTCCCTCACAGCATGGCTGCTGCACCTGTGGGAAGAATGATGACTGCACCTCTGGGGTTTGTTCCAAGGCATGGAATTTCTTGAGATTTGCCACCAAAGCCTCTCCTGAGCCCAGCAAGCGTCAGTGTTGCTTATGTACACACACTCCTGTTGTCCTGGCAGCCAAAGCAGGGCTGCTTCTGCTCACACATGATGCTGGCTGAACCCAGCAAGTTCCATTCCAAATGAAGTAGTTTCACTAGGTGGCATTAACTCACTGCATGGCTTTCCTATTAGCTCCAGCAGAACAGCCTTAGGTCAGAACTTGCTGCCTTTGGGCAGCTTGGGGCAGAGGCTGAATTGATCAGACACTGGCCCACAGCTCACCACAGAGCTCTGCCATCCTTCTCACTAGAGGAACAGGCACAAATCCAGGCTGGGGGCAGAGTGGTTTGAGAGCAACCCTGAGGAAAGAGACTTGGGGATGCTGGGTGCTGAGCAGCTCCCCAGGAGCCAGCAGTGTCCTCATGCAGCCCAGCAGGCAGCTGTGTGCTGGGCTGCAGCCAGAGCAGTGTGGGCAGCAGGGCAGGAGAGGGGATTCTGCCCCTTGGCTCTGCTCTGCTGAGACCTCACCTCCAATCCTGCCTCCAGTTCTGGTGTCCCCAGCATGAGAAGGACACAGAGCTGTGGAGTGAGTCCAGAGGAGGTCACAAAGATGATCCAAGGGCTGAAGCAGCTCTGCTGTGAGCACAGGCTGAGGGAGCTGGGGGTGTTCAGCCTGGAGAGAAGACTCTGAGGGACAATAGAGCTGCCTTCCAATACTTGACAGGAAGCTGTAGGAAGGCTGGAGAAGAACTTTTCATGAAGGCACTTGGCCTTGTTGAACTGCCTCCAATGAGCCTTGGCCCATGGCTCTCACCTGTCCAGGTCCTGCTGTGAAGCTTCCCTAGCCTCTGGCAGCTGGACACAGCCACCCAGCCTGGTGTCATCTGCAAACCTACTGAGGGTGCCTCAGTGCCCTCCTGCAGATCACTGATGAAGGTTTTCATCTTAGCTGCTTGTCTTGTCAAAAGTGAAGTGTTCTGTGCTGCAGATGGAGATGGGAAATGTTGCCAGGCTCAGCAAGAGCAGACATGTCTCAGCCTCCAGCCAAACTGTTCCTCTTCTTCTTTGCCCTTTTTTCCTCCAGCTTTCCTCACCTTCCACATGAAAGATTTTGCTACTGATACATGGATTGGACTTAACGACATAAACCATGAGCTGAGGTTCCTCTGGACAGATGGAACAGGAGTTTACTTTACAAACTGGGCCAAAGGCTTCCCATCAGGACATGGGAATTTGTATGATGGGCAGGTAAGTAGCAGTCACAAATTGCTCACTGAAATCAGAGTTCAGACTTGCATGGGTAGACTCAGATTGGATGTGAGGAAGAAGTTGTTGCCCATGAGGGTGGTGAGAGCCTGGCACAGGCTGCCCAGGGAGGTGGTGGAAGCCTCCTGCCTGGAGGTGTTTGCAGCCAGGCTGGATGTGGCTGTGAGCAACCTGCTGTGGTGTGAGGTGTCCCTGGCCATGGCAGGGGGTTGGAACTGGCTGAGCCCTGAGGTCCCTTCCAGCCCTGACACTGCTGTGATTCTGTGATTCATGCCTTTGTTGGGCTTACTGCTCTCATACTTCTGTACATGTCACAGAGGAAGCCAAGCAGGGAGGATGGCTTTGGGCACTCGGGCAGCTGGTGCCATAGCTGGTGGCAGGAGCTGTGGAGGCTGCCTTCAGAATTCTGCTCTCTGTGCCCATGGAGGCTACACTGCTGTGTTCATCACACCTTCTCTCACAGCCTGTGGTGAAGAGGACAGTGGGATTCCTTGCTCTGAGGAGGAGAGGGGAATTCCTTGCTCTGAAGAGGCCAATGGTATTCCTTACTCCGAAAGCAGACTGCAAGAGCAGCTCCTCCCAGTCCTCTCTGCCTGCAGCTGTGCCTGAGGGCAGCAGGTTTCTCCATGGGCACACAGCTCATGAGGGGCAGTTACAAACCTTCCCCTCCAGCAGCCACGTTTTACACAGAAGCACATCCTGCCAGGCACACAGGAGGGAAGGATGTGCTGCTATAAAAAGCCAGCCATTCAGGTTTTACAGAGGACAAAAGAAAAGCACTTCCCTTATTTCTCTCTCATACAAACCGCTCTGAGAGCTCACAGAGTTCCTCTCTGCTTGGATACTCCTGTGCCATGCAGCTACAGCTAGAAACAGCTCTAGTTCTCTTCAGTGCCTTTTGCAATGGAGAGATCTGATTTTCACAGAATCACAGAAGCATTCAGGTTGGAAAAGCCCCTCAGGAGCACCAAGTCCAACCACTGACCCTGCTCTGCAAGCTTCACCCCTAAACCATAGCCCCAAGCACCACATCCAAACCACCTTCAAACACAGCCAGGCTTGGGGGCTCCACCACCTCCCTGGGCAGCCTCTGCCAATCTCTGACCACTCTGGCTGGGAACAAATGTTTCCTACTCTCCAGTCTACCCCTGCCCTGCTGCAGCCAGAGGCCATTCCCTCTTGTTCTGTCACTGATCACCTGGGAGAAGAGACCAGCACCAACCTCTCCACAACCTCCTTTCAGGGAGCTGTAGACAGCCAGGAGGTCTCCCCTCAGCCTCCTCTCTTTCACACTAACCACCCCCAGCTACTTCAGTCACTCCTCACAAGATTCCTTCTCCAGGCCCTTCCCAGCTTCCTTGCCCTCCTCTGCCCTGGCTCCAGCATTTGTGATATCCTTTTTTCCTAGGAGAATTGAGAGTTCAAAAGAGAAAGCATCTTTAAAATGTTCCCCCTGGGGCTATATTTTCCCATGAAAAGTAGAAGAGTTCCTGTGAAATCTTCAGTGGACACTCACAAGGTCCCTCTGTGGAACATTTCACTGTTGTTTTCCAGTTTACCTGACCATAGCAAAAAAAAAGTTAGCATGGCTTGTAGAAAACATCCTACAGCTCTTCACTTTGAAAGGTTTCAGTCTTTGTGCATTTCACTCACAAGTGAAGCTTTTCTCAGCACATCTCCTGCTGAACAGCAAAACCAAACAGATTCACAGCATGGTTTGAACTAGAAGGGGCCTCAAGGATCAGCCAGTTCCAACCCCCCTGCCCTGGGCAGGGACACCTCACACTACAGCAGGTTGCTCAAGGCTTAATCCAGTCTGGCCTTGGACACCTCCAGTGAGGGGCAACTACAACCTCCCTGGGCAACCTGTGCCAGTGTCTCACCCCCTCACTGGAAAGAATTTCTTCCTAATCTCCAGCCCCAATCTGCCTTCTTCCAGCTCAAAGCCACTGCCTTTCATGCTGTCACTCTCAAATAAGTAACCAAGTAACATCATGGCTGTGCACTGCCCTAAACCATGCCAGCATAGGCTATAGAACCTTAGAATCAAAGCATTGTCAGGGCTGGAAGGGACCTCAAGGCTCAGCCAGCTCCAACCCCCTGCCATGGGCAGGGACACCTCACACCACAGCAGGTTGCTCACAGCCACATCCAGCCTGGCTGCAAACACCTCCAGCCAGGAGGCTTCCACCACCTCCCTGGGCAGCCTGTGCCAGGCTCTCACCACCCTCCTGGGCAACAACTTCTTCCTCACATCCAATCTGAATCTCCCCACTTCTAGTTCTGCTCCATCCCCCCAGTCCTATCCCTCCCTGACACCCTCAAAAGTCCCTCCCCAGCTTTCTTGGAGCCCCCTGCAGATCCTGGAAGGCCACAAGAAGCTCTATATCTGCCATGCCCGTATCAGAGAAGCTGTAATGTCACTGAGAGATCAGTGCCTGCCTTTGGGCAGAAGCAACTCTGATTGTGCTGTTTGTGGTTCCACAGCTTGCAGCAAGCACTCTGATGTGTCAGGACTGCTGCAGTGCTCATTCAGGTTTAATTCTGGGGGAAGTCCCCCAGTCTTTTCCACAGTAGTTGATTTCACTTCTCTTTCAGTTGGCTGGGGCTTTCCTTCTCTCCTTCTGTGTTCCTGGAGATATGAAAACACTGACAGTTCTCTGGTCTGCTTGCTCCAGCCTGATGTTGTGCAAGAGAGAGCAATGAGTGATGAGAAGCTTGTGATGTGCAAGAGGAACAGAGCCTTACACCACCCCGCTTACAGCCTTCAGTGTTAGGAGGGCACAAGAGTCACACTGCAGCACTGACTTGTGTCTGGAGATGTAAAAGGGAGACAAAGGTCTTGCTATTTGTTTCTGCCAGTTCTTTGTAACTGCTCTGCTCTGGTTTTGCCTCCAGGCTGATTGTGTTGTCATGAGGAGCAGGCCTGTGAAGGAAGCAGGGAAGTGGGCTGATGAGACCTGTGGGAGCAGCAGAGGATACATTTGCCAGATCAATGCAGGTACTTGCCTCCTTAGTTAAAACACCAGCAGACCTTACAGCTCTCCAGGGAATTGCTGGGCTGTTCAGCTTTTGTGGGGGCTGGAGGCTGAGTTGCCTTTAAGAACCACACAGCTGCAGACCTGCAGGAGGTCCAGAGTGTGCAGGAGGTGGACCAGGAGGAGTCTTTCATTCCCAGAAGCCCTGCATCCCTATAAAACTGGCTGCACTTTCAGGGGTTTTCCTTTTCACCTCCCTCTCTCCTCCTGGGAGTACACCCAAGCTGTTATCTCTTGTGGGGGAGGCCTGGTGTCAGCCTTGGCAAAGCTGCCAATTGGGCCTGGAGCTGCCTCATTGGGACCTAGAGCTTCCTCATTGGGCCTGGGGCTGCCTCATTGGGACCTGGGGCTGCCTAATTGGGACCTGGAGCTGCCTAACTGGGGCCTGGGGCTGCCTAATTGGGACCTGGAGCTGCCTAATTGGGACCTGGGGCTGCCTAATTGGGACCTGGAGCTGCCTAATTGGGACCTGGGGCTGCCTAATTGGGACCTGGGGCTGCCTAATTGGGACCTGGGGCTGCCTAATTGGGACCTGGGGCTGCCTAATTGGGACCTGGGGCTGCCTAATTGGGACCTGGGGCTGCCTAATTGGGGCCTGGAGCTGCCTAATTGGGGCCTGGGGCTGCCTAATTGGGACCTGGGGCTGCCTAATTGGGACTTGGGGCTGCCTAATTGGGACCTGGGGCTGCCTAATTGGGGCCTGGGGCTGCCAAGTCACATTTTATGCTGTGTCACAGTAGTGTGGTATGGAAGGTAGAGAGGCTGGGGGAATGTGGGGGGCATGGAGGCCAGGGTTTGTTGGCCTGGTTCAAAGGGAGGTTTGGGTGAAGTTTTGGCTTAATGGGGCTCTGTGTTAAGCCCAGACTGTGGATCCTGTGTGTTTGAGCTGCTTTGTACTGCTGTGTGTAGCTGTGAATGGCCTTTCCATCTAAACCTTCCATCCTATCCCACCCTGTGTGTGTGTACCTTCTGGAAGAGGTGAAGGAGCTTCTGTCTGGCTCTAAACTGAGACAGATTGGAACACCATTCCACTTCCAGCACAGACACATCACAAGTGTTTGTTTGGGTCAGATGTGTCAGAGGTCCAGTGAGAGTCACTGCTCTCAGGTGACCCTTCCCAGCAACTCTGGTGGTGGAATTTGTGATGGCATCTCTGTGTTGAGTGTGACCCTTGACACCTTTGCTCCTGATGATTTGCCTGTCCTTGTCTGAACACCTTGGCTCTCACAGCATGGTCTGGAAAATGCTGACCTGTGCCTGGAGTGTGAGCTGGCTGGAATCACAGAATCACAGAAGCATTCAGGTTGGAAAAGCCCCTCAGGAGCACCAAGTCCAACCACTGGCCCTGCTCTGCAAGGGTCACCCCTAAACCATGGCCCCAAGCACCACACCCAAACCACCTTCAAACACAGCCAGGCTTGGGGACTCCACCACCTCCCTGGGCAGCCTCTGCCAATCTCTGACCACTCTGGCTGGGAACAAATGTTTCCTACTCTCCAGTCTAGCCCTGCCCTGCTGCAGCCTGAGGCCATTCCCTCTTGTTCTGTCACTGATCACCTGGGAGAAGAGACCAGCACCAACCTCTCCACAACCTCCTTTCAGGGAGCTGTAGACAGCCAGGAGGTCTCCCCTCAGCCTCCTCTGTTTCACACTAACCATCCCCAGCTCCTGCAGTCACTCCTCACAAGATTCCTTCTCCAGGCCCTTCCCAGCTTCCTTGCCCTCCTCTGCCCTGCCTCCAGCACCTCCACATCTCTCTGGCATTGAGCTGCCCAACTGTGGTGGTTTGAGCCTTAACTGGGAGTTAAGAGCTCAGATGGGGGTAAGGCTGAGAATCTCTCCCCCACTCCCCCTCCTCCCTCCCAACAGAGAGGGGAGAAAAGGAAGGAGCAAATCCACCAAGAAATAATTTGGGGTCAGCCTGGAAGTAGAGAGGTAAAGAGTTGTCTTTAAACAATATCTATATAACAATGACAGGTAAGGTTCACAAGGGCAAGGAACAAGGATGGATGGGAGGGGGACAAAAAAGAATACTACAAAACCAGTCTCTCTCTGAGGAGGCACAGAGGCAGCAGGGAGAAGGATCAGGCCTGACCACGAGGCAGAGGAGCAGGAGGGCAGCTGCAGCAGCTCTCATCCAGCAGAGGCAGGAGCCAAAAGGAGAGCTAACAGCTAGGATGTCCTGCTTTTTATACCCTAGCTGGGCAGGGAGGGGAGTGGAACAGACTCAGCTTCTCAGGGGAGAAACACCCTGCAGGGAGGGCAAAGCACCCGCAAGCCCTCCCCCTGCTTTGTGTTCTTTGTTCTCAGAAAGGGTGTTAACCCAACACACCAGCACTGGACACAACACTCCAGCTGTGGCCTCCCCAGAGCTGAGTGCCAGGGGACAATCCCCTCCCTGCTGCTGCTGGACACAGCATTGCTGATCCCAGCCAGGAGGCCTTTGGCTTTCTTGGCCCCCTGGGCACACTGCTGGCTCCTCTTCAGCTGCTTGTCCATCAGCACTCCCAGGCCCTTTCTGCCAGCAGCTTTCAGCCACACTGCCCCAAACCTGTAGCCTTGCTTGGGGTTGTTGTGCCCCAAGTGCAGGACCTGGCACTTGGCCTTGCTGAAGCTCCTCCTGGGAATGTTGGCCATGGATCCAACCTATCCAAGTCCCTCTGCAGAGCCTCCTGGTACAGAACTTGTTCCTCACATCCAATCTCAGTCTGCTCTGCTCTAGTTTGAGGCCATTGTCCCTGGTCCTGTCCCTGCAGGCCTTTGGGAACAGTCTCTCTGCAGCCTTCTTGTAGCCCCTTCAGGTCCTGGCAGGCTGCCTTTAGGTCTCCCTGGAGCCTTCTCTTCTCCAGGCTGCACACCCCCAGCTCCCTCAGTCTGTCCTCACAGCAGAGCTGCTCCAACCCCCTGAGCATTTTTGTGTCCCTCCTCTGGACCCTCTCCACCAGGTCCAGGTCCAGGTCCTTCCTGTGGGAAGCATTGCACAGAGTGCTCCTTCTTGCCAGGGGATGCTTTAAACAGCCCTTTTCCCTTCCACAGCTTTGGGATTGACTTTCCCTGCTGGTGCTGGTTTCAAGCACACTGCATCTAATCCGCACTGACCAACAGGCAGGGAACACGAAATCAAGAGAAAAGCCTTTTAGTTTAGTTCTGCTTGCAGCACAGTGAGCCCACAAGCCCCTTGTTGAACAAGTCAGTGACTCTCTCTTTTTGCTATCCTTTTCACCCTTCATTTTACAGAAGCTGAGTTTCAGCCTTCCCCAAGCTCGCTGCCATCCAGCACTCTCCGTTACGGCAACAGCAGTTACTTGTTCATCCACACCAAAATGCACTGGGAGGATGCAAGAAAACACTGCAGACAGGATCAGTTTGACCTTGCCAGCATCCTAGACCCCTACAGCCACTCATTCCTGTGGCTAAAGATGCTGAAGCACGGAGTGCCTGTGTGGATTGGCCTGAACAGTAACGTGGTAAGAACACCAAAGCAGCTGAGCAGGAGTTGCTGCTAACGTGGACAGCTCAGGAGTCTGTTGGCTCTCTTGGCTTTAGCTTCTTAGTTTGTATCTTCACAGAATCACAACTGTGGGGGTTGGAAGGGACCTCCAGAGATCATCCAGTCCAACCCCTGCCAGAGCAGGAGCACCCAGGGCAGGCCACACAGAGCACATCCAGGTGGGGTTGGAAAGGCTCCAGAGCAGGAGACTCCCCAACCTCTCTGGGCAGCCTGCTCCAGGCTCCAGCACCCTCACAGGGACAAAGTTTTCCCTCCTGTTCCCCTGACACCTCCTCTGCTCCAGCTTGCCCCCAGTGCCCCTTGTGCTGTCCTTGGCCATCCCTGAGCAGAGCCTGGCTCCAGCCCTGCACATCTGCATCCCCAGCCATGAGGGCAGCCCTCAGGCTCCTCTGCTCCAAGCTCCAAGCCCCAGCTCCCTCAGCCTGTGCTCACAGGAAGATGTTGCACTGCCTGCAGCAGCTCTGTGCCTCTGTGCTGGACTCTCTCAAGCAGTTCCCTGAGGTCCTCCTTGACCTGAGGGGCCCATATCTTGGTCCTAAAGACTTTTATGTAGTGTAAGATGTACAGAGAGGAATCCCTCCTCTGAAGTTATCCTCATTAAATTGCAGATGTTACAGATGTTTTTGTCTCACCTTTTCTGTGATACTGCACTCTCAATATCTGCACCAACTGCAGGTACTGCACAGGCAATATCTGAGGCCAGCATCTTGACACATCTCTTTGTGCAGGTGATGTGTCTGGGAGGAAATCCACACTTCCTGAGAGATTTCTGCAGCTCACCAGGTGTTCATGTGCCTTCAAACTACTGATGAATGCCTCCTTGTCCTAATCCTTAGGCATAAGAAAATCATGGTAACATTGGGGCAAGCCCAGAGGAGGACAGAAAGATGATCCACAAGGGCTGCAGCACCTCTCCTGTGAGGACAGGCCCATGGAACACAAGTCCTATGAGGAAAGGCTGAGGGAGCTGGGGTTGCTTAGCCTGGAGAAGAGGAGACTCAGGGGTGACCTTCTTGCTCTCTACAACTACCTGAAGGGAGGTTGTAGCCAGGCAGAGGTTGGTCTCTTCTCCCAGGCAGCCAGCACCAGAACAAGAGGACACAGTCTCAGGCTGTGCCAGGGGAGGTTTAGGCTGGATGTTAGGAAGAAGTTCTACACAGAGAGAGTGATTGCCCATTGGGATGTGCTGCCCAGGGAGGTGGTGGAGTCACCATCATTGGAGGTGTTCAGGAGGAGACTTGATGGGGTGCTTGGTGCCATGGGTTAGTTGTTGGGTGGGTTGGATTGGTTGATGGGTTGGATGCGATGATCTTGAAGGTCTCTTCCAACCTGGTGTAGTGTATTGTATTGTAAGAGTCTGGGGGGACCTTCTAGCTGCCTTCCAGTACCTGAAGGGATCCTGCAGGAAGGCTGCAGAGGGACATTTCCTGAGGGTGTCCAGAGACAGGCCAAGGGGGAAGGGTTTGGAGCTGAGGCAGAGCAGGGTTAGACTGGAGCTGAGGGAGAAGTTCTTCAGTGTGAGGGTGGTGAGACACTGGAACAGGCTGCCCAGGGAGGCTGTGGCTGCCTCCTGCCTGGAGGTGTTCAAGGCCAGGCTGGATGAGGCCTTGAGCAGCTAGGTGTGGCTGAAAGGCATCCCTGCCCGTGGCAGGGGCTTGGAGCAGGTGATCTCTGAGGGCCCTGCCGAGCTGAGCCATGCCATGGCCGGTGCTGCTGTGCTCTCTTCTCAGACCGACGGGCGCTACGAATGGGTGGACCACTGGAGAATGAAGTACACCAAATGGGCTGAAGGGGAGCCAAAGCAGAAGATTGCCTGTGTCTATCTAGATGTTTCTGGAGCCTGGAAGACAGCATCCTGCAATGAAAGCTACTTCTCTGTTTGCAAAAAAGCTGATGGTAAGAACTTGAGTCTGGCCACTGAAGTTGGAGTCCTTGTCTGTGCAGAGTTCACCTTGGAGGGTGCTCTGTGCTGCATGCTTAGCTGCTGGCTTCTGCTCCAAGAGATGATGCATGCTTAGCTGCTGGCTTCTGCTCCAAGAGATGATGCATGCTTAGCTGCTGGCTTCTGCTCCAAGAGATGATGCATGCTTAGCTGCTGGCTTCTGCTCCAAGAGATGATGCATGCTTAGCTGCTGGCTTCTGCTCCAAGAGATGATGCATGCTTAGCTGCTGGCTTCTGCTCCAAGAGATGATGCATGCTTAGCTGCTGGCTTCTGCTCCAAGAGATGATGCATGCTTAGCTGCTGGCTTCTGCTCCAAGAGATGATGCATGCTCAGCTGCTGGCTTCTGCTCCAAGAGATGATGCATGCTTAGCTGCTGGCTTCTGCTCCAAGAGGTGATGCATGATGCATGCTCAGCTGCTGGCTTCTGCTCCAAGAGGTGATGCATGCTTAGCTGCTGGCTTCTGCTCCAAGAGGTGATGCATGCTTAGCTGCTGGCTTCTGCTCCAAGAGGTGATGCATGCTTAGCTGCTGGCTTCTGCTTCAAGAGATGATGCATGCTTAGCTGCTGGCTTCTGCTCCAAGAGATGATGCATGCTTAGCTGCTGGCTTCTGCTCCAAGAGATGATGCATGCTTAGCTGCTGGCTTCTGCTTCAAGAGGTGATGCATGCTTAGCTGCTGGCTTCTGCTCCAAGAGGTGATGCATGCTTAGCTGCTGGCTTCTGCTCCAAGAGGTGATGCATGCTTAGCTGCTGGCTTCTGCTCCAAGAGATGATGCATGCTTAGCTGCTGGCTTCTGCTTCTGCTCCAAGAGATGATGCATGCTTAGCTGCTGGCTTCTGCTCCAAGAGATGATGCATGCTTAGCTGCTGGCTTCTGCTCCAAGAGATGATGCATGCTTAGCTGCTGGCTTCTGCTCCAAGAGATGATGCATGCTTAGCTGCTGGCTTCTGCTCCAAGAGATGATGCATGCTTAGCTGCTGGCTTCTGCTCCAAGAGGTGATGCATGCTTAGCTGCTGGCTTCTGCTCCAAGAGATGATGCATGCTTAGCTGCTGGCTTCTGCTCCAAGAGATGATGCATGCTTAGCTGCTGGCTTCTGCTCCAAGAGATGATGCATGCTTAGCTGCTGGCTTCTGCTCCAGAGATGATGCATGCTTAGCTGCTGGCTTCTGCTCCAGAGATGATGATTAGCTGCTGGCTTCTGCTCCAAGAGGTGATGCATGCAGCTGCTGGCTTCTGCTCCAAGAGATGATGCATGCTTAGCTGCTGGCTTCTGCAAGAGGTGATGCATGGCTGCTGGCTTCTGCTCCAAGAGGTGATGCATGCTTAGCTGCTGGCTTCTGCTCCAAGAGGTGATGCATGCTTAGCTGCTGGCTTCTGCTCCAAGAGATGATGCATGCTTAGCTGCTGGCTTCTGCTCCAAGAGGTGATGCATGCTTGCTTAGCTGCTGGCTAGCTCTGGCTTCTGCTCCTGATGCAAGCTGCTGGCTTCTGCTCCAAGAGGTGATGCATGCTTAGCTGCTGGCTTCTGCAAGAGGTGATGCATGCTTAGCTGCTGGCTTCTGCTTCAAGAGATGATGCATGCTTAGCTGCTGGCTTCTGCTTCAAGAGATGATGCATGCTTAGCTGCTGGCTTCTGCTCCAAGAGATGATGCATGCTTAGCTGCTGGCTCTGCTGGCTTCCAAGAGGTGATGCATGCTTAGCTGCTGGCTTCTGCTCCAAGAGATGATGCATGCTTAGCTGCTGGCTTCTGCTCAAGAGGTGATGCATGCTTAGCTGCTGGCTTCTGCTTCAAGAGATGATGCATGCTTAGCTGCTGGCTTCTGCTCCAAGAGGTGATGCATGCTTAGCTGCTGGCTTCTGCTCCAAGAGATGATGCATGCTTAGCTGCTGGCTTCTGCTTCAAGAGATGATGCATGCTTAGCTGCTGGCTTCTGCTCCAAGAGGTGATGCATGCTTAGCTGCTGGCTTCTGCTCCAAGAGGTGATGCATGCTTAGCTGCTGGCTTCTGCTCCAAGAGATGATGCATGCTTAGCTGCTGGCTTCTGCTCCAAGAGATGATGCAGCTGCTGGCTGCTAGCTGCATGCTTAGCTTCTGCTCCAAGAGATGATGCATGCTTAGCTGCTGGCTTCTGCTCCAAGAGATGATGCATGCTTAGCTGCTGGCTTCTGCTTCAAGAGATGATGCATGCTCAGCTGCTGGCTTCTGCTCCAAGAGATGAAACCATTCAAATTTACTTGGCTTGAGTGGGGCTGCTGTAAAATCATAGAATCATAGGATGGTTTGGCTTGGAAGGGACCTCCAAAGGCCCAACCCCTCTGCACTCAGCAGGGACATCCCCAGCTAGATCAGGCTGCCCAGAGCCCTGTCCAGCCTCACCTTGAATATCCCCAGGGATGGAGCCTCAACCACCTCCCTGGGCAACCTGTTCCAGTGTTCCACCACCCTCCTGGTGCAGAACTTGTTCCTCACATCCAGTCTCAATCTGCTCTGCTCTAGTCTGAAGCCATTGCCCCTGGTCCTGTCCTTGAAAGCCTTTGGAGATGAGGACCAGCACACATTCTGCAATTGCCACTGTGCCTGTGCACAGCAATCACTTCACAGTTATGGCAGATAAGTTCTGCAAGGCTTAGACTCACTCCAAAAGGAGTCTCTAGCAAGGTGGGGGTTGGCCTCTTCTCCCTAGTAACAAGTCAGGGCACCAGAGGAAATGGCTTCAAATTGCCCCAGGGAGGTTTAGGTTGGACATTGAAGGGAATTTCTTCACTGAAAGGATTCTCCAGGACTGTAAGAGTGTCCCAGGGAGGTGGTTGGATCCCCATCCCTGGAGGTGTTTCAAAGAGGCAGAGATGTGGTGCTCAGGGCCATGGGTTAGCAGCAGCCTTGGTTAGAGGATGGTTGGAGTTGATGACCTTAAATGTCTTTTCCAACCAAGACAATTGCATGGGTTTATACAATACAATACAATACAATACAATACACCAGGTTGGAAGAGACCTTCAAGATTATCACTCTGCTATTTATTCTGCTGTTAGTGAGCAGGCAAGAGCAAAGCTGATGGTGGCATCAGCAGTGAACACTCAGCAGCTGTCACACAGGGATGGCATTGAAGAGGGGATGCTGAATGACCAAGGCTCACTTACAGCAGCTTTCCAGGTTGTCCTTTTGGAACTGAATAACAAACAGGTGGTATAGAAATGTTTTGGGGGACTTCTTCAGGTTGCCTTCTCTTCTGTTTTTAACCTGAAACTCCTGCTGCATTCCATGACCAAGTTCCTATGGCCCTAACCCAACACAGCAGCCAGGTGTGACAACACATTTGTGAGGAAAGAGCTGAGCTGCATTTAAGGTGAAAGTGCTCCTGGATTCTGGGGGAATTGGATTTGACACCACAGCTGGGGTAGTTTTATTCATAGGTGTAGCCAGCACGGCCAGGGAGGAGATTCTGCCCCTCTGCTCCACTCTGCTGAGACCACAGCTGGAGCTCTGGGTCCAGTTCTGGAGCCTCTGTGCCAGGAAGGATCTGGAGGGGCTGGAAGGTGACCAGAGAAGGGCCACGAGAAGGAGCAGAGGGCTGGAGCTGCTCTGCTGTGAGGACAGACTGAGGGAGTTGGGGTTGTGCAGGCTGGAGAGGAGAAGGCCCTGAGGAGAGCTTCTTGTGGCCTTCCAGGATCTGAAGTGGGCTCCAAGAAAGCTGGGGAGGGACTTTTGAGGGTGTGAGGAAGGGATAGGACTGGGGGGGTGGAGCAAAAGTAGAAGTGGGGAGATTGAGATTGGATGTTTGGAAGAAGTTGTTGCCCATGAGGGTGGTGAGAGCCTGGCACAGGCTGCCCAGGGAGGTGGTGGCAGCCTCCTGCCTGGAGGTGTTTGCAGCCAGGCTGGATGTGGCTGTGAGCAACCTGCTGTGGTGTGAGGTGTCCCTGGCCATGGCAGGGGGTTGGGACTGGCTGATCCTTGAGGTCCCTTCCAGCCCTGATGGTTCTGTGATTCTATGTAGGACTCTTCCCCAGTATTTCATTGTAGGAAGCAGGACAGGTTATCCTGACTGAGTTTTCCAGCATGCTGTTAATCCCTTCATGACTACAGAATGTATAGGAAGCTGTTTCTTTGCATCTGATGCTTTCTCTTTTAAAACCTTCTTAAACAGTTCAAGCTCCCACTGATCCCCTCAGCTTCCTGGCAAGTGCCCTGAATCAGAAGGACGTCAGTCTTGGCTCCCTTTCCGAGGTCACTGCTACTACATCAAATCTTCAGCTACCAGAAACTGGGGCCAGGCATCTTTAGAGTGTCTCAGACTGGGTGAGTGTCCTCCTTCAAAGAGCACTTCCTTCTGCCTTGCTTTGCACCCTTGTGGAAAGCTGAGCTTCTGCACTGTGTTTGTGATCTCAAGGATGGTCCAAGTGTTGGGCAGGACTGCTGAATCCCAGTTACTGCCTTCGTGTGGGAGGAGGTGGAAAACAGCTGCCCAGCAGTGGCACTCCGTCTTCCATGGTGGGGGGGGGTCACACTGGGGGAGCTGTGTGGCCTGAGGAGGAGATCACAATGTCCTTAGCCTGGAGAAGAGAAGGATCAGGGGTGACCTCATTGCTCTCTACAACTACCTGAAAGGTGGTTGTAGCCAGGAAGGGGTTGGTCTCTTCTCCCTAGCAACCAGCACCAGAACAAGGGGACACAGTCTCAAGCTGTGCCAGGGGAGGTTTAGACTCGAGGTGAGGAAAAGTTCTTCACTGAGCGAGTCATTCGTCATTGGGATGTGCTGCCCGGGGAGGTGGTGGAGTCGCTGTCCCTGGAGGTGTTCAAGGGGAGACTGGACGTGGCACTTGGTGCCATGGTCTAGTTGTGAGGTCTGTTGGGACAGGTTGGACTTGATGATCCTTGGGGTCTCTTCCAACCTTGGTTATACTGTGATACAAATAGCTGTCCACCAGTGGCACACACACTGTCTTTCATGGCGTGGGGGGAGTCACACTGGGGGAGATGTGTGGCCTGCAGTGTGGATCACAGGATCAGAAGGCATGACAGGTTGGAAAGGACCTCCAGAGATCATCCAGTCCAACCCCCACTGCCAAAGCAGCATCACCTAAGGTAGTCTGCACAGGAATGCAGCCAGGTGGGGTTGGAAAGGCTCCAGAACAGGAGACTCCACAACCTCTCTGGGCAGCCTGCTCCAGGCCTCCAGCACCCTCACACCAAAGAAGTTTCTCCTCTTCTTGAGGTGGAACCTCCTGGGTTCCAGCTTCTCCCTCTTGCTCCTTGTCTTATTGCTGTGCACCACCCAAAAGAGCTTGGCCCCTCCACCTGCCCCCCAGCCCTCAGCTATTGATAGACATTGATCAGATCCCTCTCAGCCTTTTCCTCTCCAGACCAAACAGCCCCAGGGCTCTCAGTCTCTCTTCACAGCAGAGGTGTTCCAGTCCCTTCAGCATCCCCCTGGCTCTCTGTTGGACTCTCCCCAGCAGGTCTCTGTCTCTCTGGAACTGGGGAGCCCAGCACTGGACACAGGATTGCAGCTGTGGGCTCAGCAGGGCAGAGCAGAGGGGCAGCAGAACCTCTCCAGCCCTGGGTGCATCACTTTTCTCGCTGCATCAAGACTTCATCCTTTGGCCCTGCTGGGAGGTAGCCATCCTGATGCACATCAGTCACTAACTCTTATTGCATATAGTTGCACTTCTCCTCTTCTTTGCCTGTTGGCTACTGCAGTTCTGTGCCACTGGAGTGACACTTGCAGCTCTCTAGGCTGGATAAGTTGGTGAAGTGGTTTTCCATTCTTGCAACTCCTTGCTCTGGGAAAGTAATGTAAGATTCATCCTGCTGCATTGCATATGTCTCCAGCATATGAAACTTCACTGCCTGGCTTGCTGAGGGCTTCACTGGTGATAAACCTACCAGTGAAAGCCAGGGCAAATAGACACCAAGAGCTGAGAAACCTGAAGCTTGCTCTCCTGCTGGCACTCAGGTTCAGTCCTGGGTCCTCCTGACCTAAGAGCAGCCTTCCAGTCCCTCAAGGGGGCTAGAAGAAGACTGCAGAGAGACTGCTTCCTAAGGTCTGTAGTGATAGGATGAGGGGCAATGGTTTGAAATGAGAGGAGATTGAGATTGGATGTGAGGAACAAGTTCTGCACCAGGAGGCTGCTGGAACACTGGCACAGGTTGCCCAGGGAGGTGGTTGAGGCTCCGTGCCTGGAGATATTCAAGGTGAGGCTGGACAGGGCTGTGGCAACCTGATCCAGTGGAGGATACAATACAATACAATAAACCAGGTTGGAAGAGACCCTCAAGATCATCGCGTCCAACCCATCAAACAACTAACCCATGGCACCAAGCACCCCATCAAGTCTCCTCCTGAACACCTCCAATGAAGGTGACTCCACCACCTCCCTGGGCAGCACATTCCAATGGCCAATCACTCTCTCTGTGTAGAACTTCTTCCTAACATCCAGTCTAAACCTGCCCTGGCACAACCTGAGACTGTGTCCTCTTGTTCTGGTGCTGGCTGCCTGGGAGAAGAGACCAACCTCTGCCTGGCTACAACCTCCCTTCAGGGAGTTGGAGAGAGCAAGAAGGTCACCCCTGAGTCTCCTCTTCTCCAGGCTAAGCAACCCCAGCTCCCTCAGCCTCTCCTCACAGGGCTGTGTTCCAAACCCCTCACCAACCTTCTTGCCCTTCTCTGGACACCTTCCAGCAAGTCAACCTCCTTCCTGACCTGAGGGGCCCAGAACTGGACACAGGACTCAAGGTGTGGCCTAACCAGTGCAGTGTACAGGGGCACAATGACCTCCCTGCTCCTGCTGGCCACACTCTTCCTGATACAGGCCAGGATGCCCTTGGCCTTCTTGGGCCCCTGGGCACACTGCAGGCTCATGTTCAGCCTCCCATCAACCAGCACCCCCAGGTCCCTCTCTGCCTGGCTGCTCTCAGCCACTCTGCCCCCAGCCTGTAGCACTGCCTGGGGTTGCTGTGGCCAATGTGCAGCACCTGGCACTTGAATGTGTTCAATCTCCTGCCCTTGGCCTCTGCCCATCTGTCCAGCCTGTCCAGGTCCCTCTGCAAAGCCTCTCTGCCCTCCAGCAGATCAACTCCTGCCCCCAGCTTGGTGTCATCTGCAAATTTACTGATGATGGACTCAATGCCCTCCTCCAGATCATCAGCAAAGATATTGAACATGCTGGGGCCCAGCACTGATCCTTGGGGACACCACTGGTGCCTGGCTGCCAGCTGGCTGTGGCACCATTCACCACCACTCTCTGGGCTCAGCCTCCAGCCAGTTCCTAACCCAGCTCAGAGTGCTGCTGTCCCAGCCAGGGGCTGACAGCTTGGCCAGGAGTTTGCTGTGGGGGATGGTGTCAAAGGCCTTGCTGAAGTCCAGGCAGACCACATCCACAGCCTGCCCCACATCCACCAGGCAGTCACCTGGGCACAGAAGGAGATCAGGTTGGTCAGGCAGGACCTGCCCTTCCTGAATCCATGCTGGCTGGGCCTGAGCCCTTGGCCATCCTGTAAGTGCTGTGTGATCACACTCAAGACGACCTGTTCCACAATCTTGCCTGGAACAGGTCATCTTGAGGATGTCCCTGCTGAGTGCAGAGGGGTTGGACTGGATGAGCTCTGGAGGTCCCTTCCAGCCCAAATCATTCTGTGGTTCCTTGTTGCCACTCTAGACAGGAGTGGTTTAGAGGGAAGGGTCAGGCTTTGGTTTGTTTTTCAAACCTTCTATGTCCTCCACATCCACATCTGCCCAGCACTGGGATGAAGATACTTCATTGCCTACTTTTCATTACAGAAGGGTCTCCATAACAGAACATCCTGGCTACAGCTCAGTCCCTAGGGCTGTGGCAGTTGTGGCAGTGTGTCCCTTTGCCATCCACTCTTCTCATTTCTTTTGTTGACATGTTTGGAAATGCTTTTCTTTATCCCATCCTGTATCCCACCCCTGGGGGGAACTGCCCTCAACCTGCAAGGTGCTCTTTTGGCCACTCATCTTAATGGGCTTCATGCCTGGACTTTAGTGCTGAGAATGTCCTGTGCCAGGCTTGGAGGGGGCTGAGTAGCATGTCCCATCTTGTGAGCCCATCCTCTGGGTTCTTCCCCTGCTGTCTCAGTGGTTGTGCCACACAGGAACATTGAACTCTATGATCTCTGGAGGCCCCCTCCAACCCCTAGCATCCTGTGATTCTCTTGTGCCTCTTTTCTCCTCTGGGCTTGTAGAGAGTGGCTTGATGGGCTGATGCCACTGTGATGGACTTGTGAGTAGCCATGGAAGGGATTCCCCATCTGCAGTTGTCTCTCCGTGCTCCTCTGTGGATGTGCAATGAAGCTTCTTGTGGCAGCAACCAAACATCTGATCCCAGTCAGCAAAAAAGGAACAAACAGAAAAACATAAACACTGCAGTGAAAAAAGAGGAAGGTTCCATGTTCTCCTCTCTCCTGCTGTCCCTGCTTGCACTCTGGGGCTTGCTTGCAGCTGGATGTTTTCCAGCAGCATTTCAGCCATAGCAGAGTTCTGAAGCACAGCAGAATTTGTCAGGAGCCCAGCAGTGATTCATGGAATCACACAGTGTGAGAGGTTGGAAGAGGCCTCCAGAGATCACCCAGTCCCACCCCCTGCCAGAGCAGGAGCACCCAGGGCAGGGCACACAGGAACACATCCAGGTGGGGTTGGAAAGGCTCCAGAGAAGGAGACTCCACAACCTCTCTGGGCAGCCTGCTCCAGGCTCCAGCACCCTCACACCAAAGAAGTTTCTCCTCATCTTGAGGTGGAACCTCCTGGGTCCCAGCTTGTTCCTTGTCCTACCACTGGGCACCACCAAAGAGAGCCTGGCCCCTTCATCCTGCCCCCAGCCCTCAGCTATTGATAGACATTGATCAGATCCCTCTCAGCCTTCTCCTCTCCAGACTAAACAGCCCCAGGGCTCTCAGTCTCTCTTCACAGGGGAGATGCTCAAGTCCCCTGAGCATCCTCCTGGCTCTCTGTTGCACTCTCTCCAGCAGGTCTCTGTCTCTCTGGAACTGGGGAGCCCAGAACTGGACACAGGATTGCAGCTGTGGTCTCAGCAGGGCAGAGATTCAAGTGACTTAGATTCTCATTCCCTGTCACTGTGCTCTCCTCACCTGAGAACAAGCACAGTCAGAAGCTGAGCAGCCAAAGCAGTTGAGTGCCAAGCACAGGGCCTGCTCCCTGCCTGCTGGCTGGGCCCCAGCCCCACGCTTCGGACAGCTGAAGCTCACCTTGTCCAGTGCTCAGTGCCACTCTCTGTGAAGCCCTGGAGCTCCTGCTGTCTGCTGGCTCCATGCTTCTTGACTTTGCCAGAGCATCCTGCAGTGAATCCTGGCACAATGCCCACTGTTATGTGACTAACAGGGCACTGTGCTGGCTGGGCAGCAGATGGCCAGGATGAGCTTGCTTTCCCTGATGGCCACAAAGAGAATGTAGGAGAGTGTACCAGGTCAAGAGAGAGGGGATCCTGCCCCTCTGCTCTGCTCTGCTCTGCTCTGCTGAGACCTTACCTGTCATGCTGTGCCCAGCTCTGGGGTCTGCAGCACAAGGGAGGCATGGACCTGATGAAGTGGGTCCAGAGGAGGACCATGAAGATGCACGGAGGGCTGGAGCACCTCTGCTATGAAGACAGGCTGGAAGAATTGAGGCTGTTGAGCCTGGTGAGGAGAAGGCTCCAGGGAGACCTTAGAGCAGCCTTCCAATATCTGCAGGGGACCTAGAGGAAGGCTGGGGAGGGACTGTTCAGAAGGGGCTGTGGGGATAGGATGAGAGGCAGTGGTTTGAACCTGGAGCAGGGCAGAGTTAAGTTGGACACCAGGAGGAAGTTCTGCACAGTGAGGCTGGGGAGACACTGGCACAGGCTGCCCAAGGAGGTGGTTGAGGCCTTGTCCCTGGAGACATTCAAGATCAGCCTGGCTGTGTCCCTGGGCAGCCTGCTCTGGCTGGAGCTGTCCCTGCTGCCTGCAGGGGGCTTGGATAAGGTGACTTTTGAGGGTCCCTTCCAAACTGATGCAATCTGTAACTAATCAAGACGTGGCATGATGGAGCCAGCCGCACAACAGACAGCAACAGCTACCCAGAGATGTGGGTTTCTTGTACCCAGACCTGCTCAGCACCCCTTCCAGCACAGTGACATTGCAAGGCTGGCTGCCAGCAGGGCACTCACTCCTCCACAGCCAGTTCAGCTTTCCAGAAGGCTGGCCCAAGATGTGCAAGCTTGCACTCAGCAAGGGGAAACCTCCCACTCAAGAGTACCCAAGGCACAATCACCAAAGGGGGGGGTGAGGACTCATTCAATCCGTGGAAGTATCCTTAGATGGCATCCCACTCTGGGGGGAGAGGATCATAGCATCATAGAATCAATAAGGTTGGAAAAGACCTCAGAGATCATCAAGTCCAACCTGTCACCCAGCACCTCCTGACAGCTAAACCCCAGGTCCCTCTCTGCCTGGCTGCTCTCAGCCACTCTGCCCCCAGCCTGTAGCACTGCCTGGGGTTGCTGTGACCAATGTGCAGCACCTGGCACTTAGCTGTGTTCAGTCTCCTGCCCTTGGACTCTGCCCATCTGTCCAGCCTGGCAAGGTCTCTCTCCTACCCTCTAACAGATACACCAGCCAGAGTGCTAGAGTGCTTCACAAGGTAATGTGCTGAGCTAGCTTCTGCTTGGAATCTCAAACTCTGTTTAGAAGTGGGCACAGGGACAAAGCCAGGGCTCACATCTGCCAGGAGCCTGAGGATGTTTTCCACTGTCAGACTTATGTCTCTAAGAGATTTTTTTTTTCCTCTCTTTATCTTCCAGGTGCCTCTTTGGTATCAGTTGAAGACTCGGCTGAAGCTAACTTCCTGGCACGTGCCGTGGAGCCACTGGAGGGGAAAGTATCAGCTTTTTGGACAGGGATGTACAGAAATGTGGATGGTAATGGCTTTGCACTTAACATCTTCTTGTTCAGTGAATTACTCTCACAAGCTGCTTGAGATGATGGGTGTTGAAAATGGCACATGAATACATAAGCAGTGACATGAGGAAAGGTTGTCTGCTGTCATCATGGGGGAGCTGGGCAGCTCCCATCAGGTATTAACCATTAAGAGATAACAAAGATCAGGCACAGGAAGTTCACAGCATCACAGAATAGTTTGGTTGGAAGGGACCTCCCAAGCTCATCCAGTCCAACCCCTCTGCACTCAGCAGGGACATCCCCAGCTAGATCAGGCTGCCCACAGCCCTCCCCAGCCTCACCTGGAATATCTCCAGGGATGGAGCCTCAACCACCTCCCTGGGCAACCCGTGCCAGTGTTCCAGCAGCCTCCTGGGGCAGAACTTGTTCCTCACATCCAATCTCAATCTGCTCTGCTCTAGTTTGAAGCCATTGCCCCTGGGCCTGTCCCTGCAGGCCTTTGCAAACAGTCTCTCTGCAGACTTCTTGTATCCTCCTTCAGGTACTATTTGGTCTCCCTGGAGCCTTTTCTTCTTCAGGCTAAACACCCCCAGCTCCTTCAGCCTGTCCTCAGAGCAGAGGTACTCAGAGCCCTCTGATCATCTTCATGGCTGTCCTCTGGACCTGCTCCATCAGGTCCAGGTCCTTCCTGTGTTGAGTGTTCCAGAGCTGGACACAGCCCTGTAGGTGAGGTCTCCCCAGAGCAGATCAGTGGGGCAGGATCCCCCTCTCTATCTCTGGCCAAGCTGCTTTGGATGCAGCCCAGGCTGCCCTTGGCCTTCTGTGCTGCATACTCCATAGCCTGCTCCTGCCCAGCTTCTCCCCCACCAGCATCCTCAAGTCCTTTCCACAGGGCTGCTCTCTACCACCTCATGCCTCAGTCTGTACTGACAGTGAAGATTGTTGTAGCATGCCAGTTGCTTAGAAAAACCCAGCAGCCAACCACCAGACTGAACCCCCCCACACACCAAAGAACAAACCAAACCCACCAAGAACAGCAGCAGCAACAACAGAACCCCACAAAAGACCAACCCCAAAGTAAACTCTGCCAAATCTTCCAGGAGAGCAAAGCAGAGCTGTGGTGCTGAGCCTAGGAACGTGCTCCTGTGCTTGCTTGAGTACAACCAAGGAGTCACAAGGGGCACAGTCACTCTAAATAAACAGCACTATTAAAAGAAAGAAAGGAAAAAAGGGAACAGGAAGGAAGAGACAGAAAGTCCCCAGCAGGGCTGAGCCACGGTGGTCACAAGGGTGTGGAGGCAGAGCTCTAAAAAGGAGAATCATGTGTGGAAGGGCAGTGGAAGGGAGGAGAAACAGGGGGGAGGAGGGGGAATGGGTAAAGCTGGGGTTTGAAAGACTTTGGGGAAGGAAGGGGGAGGGGGCTTTGCAATGAGCACTGCAAAACCTCCCTAGCAATTCCTGAGAAGAGGGTGGGGTGAAGCTCAGCCCCGGCTTGACGTCAGGCACGCTGCGGCTGAGGGCAGCTGGAAACCTCCTTCCCTTCTGTGGCACCACAAGCCAGGGCAGCTCCCCAAAAGGTGATGTTGTCAGCCTGGTGCTCAAGGCTTCCACAGAATCATAGAACCACAGAATCCATGAGGTTGGAAAAGACCTCCAAGGTCATCAAGTCCAAGCTGTCACCCAACACCTCCTGACAACTAAACCATGGCTCCAAGTGCCACATCCAATCCCCTCTTGAACACCTCCAGGGATGGTGACTCCACCACCTCCCTGGGCAGCACATCCCAATGGCCAACGACTCTCTCTGTGAGGGACTTTCTCCTCACCTCCAGCCTAAACCTCCCCTGGCACAGCTTGAGATGAGTGTCCTCTTGTTCTGGTGCTGGCTGCCTGGGAGAAGAGGCCAACCCCCACCTGGCTACAACCACCTTTCAGGTAGTTGTAGAGAGCAATGAGGTCGCCCCTGACCCTCCTCTTCTCCAGGCTAAGCAACCCCAGCTCCCTCAGCCTCTCCTCACAGGGCTGTGCTCGAGACCTCTCCCCAGCCTTGTTGCTCTTCTCTGGACTATGCTGTAGTAGTGGCCCTGCTGGATTTAGATAATGCTTGGGCTTGGAAGCAGCTCCAAAGAGAAAGACCTTGGAGTCCTGGTGGACAGTAAATTCTGCATGGGACAGCAATGTGCCCTGGAGGGGCCAATGGCATCCTGGGGTGCAGCAAGAAAAGTGTGGCCAGCAGGGCTGGGGAGGCTCTCCTCTGTGACCACAGCTTATTTCACTTGCTGCTCTGAGTTAGCTGTGGTTTCTTTATGTGTGGGGGCAGAACTTTCTCTCACCACCACATCCTCTAACTCTGCCCTGCTGAGACCACACCTGGAGTATTGTGTCCAGTTTTGGGTTACCCAATTCAAGAATGACAGAGACCTGCTGGAGAGAGTCCAACAGAGAGCTATGAGGATGATGAAGGGACTGCAACATCTCTGGTGTAAAGAAAGGCTGAGAGCCCTGGGGCTGTTTAGTCTGGAGAGGAGAAGGCTGAGAGGGATCTGATCAATGTCTATCAATAGCTGAGGGGTGGGGGTCAGGATGAAGGGGCCAGGCTCTGTTTGGTGGTGCCCAGGCTCTGTTTGGTGGTGCCCAGGGACAGGACAAGGACCAGGAGGTACAAGCTGGAACCCAGGAGGTTCCACCTGAAGATGAGGAGAAACTTCTTTGGTGTGAGGCTGCTGGAGGCCTGGAGCAGGCTGCCCAGAGAGGTTGTGGAGTCTCCTCTGGAGCCTTTTCAACCCCCCCGGATGTGTTCCTGTGTGCCCTGGGTGATGCTGCTCTGGCAGGGGTTGGACTGGATGATCTCTGGAGGTCCCTTCTAGTTCTTAACATTCTGTGGTTCTCTGACACTGAAGGTCCTTTCCAGCCATGGTGATTCTGTTACTGCATCATTCACACAACATCAGCAGGGCAGCTGGATGTGTCAGGCTCTCTGAGCAGCCTGGGGGCCTCCATCCAACACTGGCTCAATGTAGATTTCTCAGGCAGCCAATAAATTTGGAGCAGGGATCAATAAGGAAATCACAGAATCACAGAATGCTCTGGCTTGGAAGGGACCTCCAGAGCTCATCCAGCCCAACCCCTCTGCACTCAGCAGGGACATCCCCAGCTAGATCAGGTTGCCCACAGCCCTCTCCAGCCTCACCTGGAGTATCTCCAGGCATGGAGCCTCAACCACCTCCCTGGGCAACCTGTGCCAGTGTTCCAGCAGCCTCCTGGGGCAGAACTTGTTCCTCACATCCAATCTCAATCTGCTCTGCTCTAGTTTGAAGCCATTGCCCCTGGTCCTGTCCCTGCAGGCCTTTGCAAACAGTCTCTCTGTAGCCCTCTTCAGGTACTGGCAGGTTGCTCTATGGTCTCCCTGGGGCCTTCTCTCCTCCAGGCTGCACACCCCTAGCTCCCTCAGCCTGTCCCCATAGCAGAGCTGCTCCAACCCCCTGAGCAATCTCATGGCCTTGTGTTTTCATACCCAATGCTCTTTTCCAATGCAGGAGAGTGGCTGTGGCTGGACAACACCGTGGTGGATTTTGTCAACTGGGATGTGGGAGAGCCTTCCCCACAGGAGAGTGAGCACTGTGTTGAGATGTATGCAGACTCTGGCTACTGGAATAACAAATACTGCTCTTCATACAGAGGCTATGTCTGCAAAAAGCCCAAAAGTAAGTGCTGTGCTGAGCAGCTGGTTTGGTGTGTGGAGCTCTTTGGGGCTGCTGTTGGTAGCTGTGTTAGAAGCTCTGTCTTTGAAGGCTTTAGGAGGGGTTGAGGCTGGGTGCTGTAAATGCTGAGGGTTTCACATTTGGATGCCAACAGGAGGAATCACAGAACTGTCAGGGTTGGAAGGGACCTCAAGGATCAGCCAGTTCCAACCCCTGCCATGGCCAGGGACACCTCACACCACAGCAGGTTGCTCACAGCCACATCCAGCCTGGCTGCAAACACCTCCAGGCAGGAGGCTTCCACCACCTCCCTGGGCAACCTGTGCCAGGCTCTCACCACCCTCATGGGCAACAACTTCTTCCTCACATCCAATCTCAATCTCCCCACTTCTACTTTTGCTCCATCCCCCCCCAGTCCTAGCCCTCCCTGACACCCTCAAAGTCCCTCCCCAGCTTTCTTGGAGCCCCCTGCACATACTGGAAGGCCACAAGAAGGTCTCCTGGGGGCCTCTTCTTCTCCAGCCTGCACAACCCCAACTCTCTCAGTCTGTCTGCAGAGCAGAGCAGCTCCAGCCCTCTGCTCCTCCTCGTGGCCCTGCTCTGGACACCTTCCAGCACCTCCAGATCCTTCCTGGCACAGAGGCTCCAGAATTGGACCCAGAGCTCCAGCTGTGGTCTCAGCAGAGTGGAGCAGAGGGGCAGAATCCCCTCCCTGGCCCTGCTGGCCACACTTCTCTTGCTGCAGCCCAGCACTCACTCTTGTCAGGAGGCACATGATCTGGCTTGTGCTCAAGTCCCTTCAGGATGGCTTTAAACAACACCTGTGCTCCTCTCCTAACCACCTGATGTCCACTCTGGAGTTGGTGCATGCTGTACCTCTGGTGGTTGAGTAACCAGTGTGTCAGTGCTGTGCCTTGTGCCTTGCACACACAGATTGCTCTCAGCTCTGCCTCAGGGTCTTCCCTCTGCTCTGCCCTTTGCCTGTTTCCCCCTGGCAGTCTCAGGTGCTGGCATCTTCTGAGTGTGAAGCAGCAGGGCTGGAGTTTTCCTCAGCTGTGAGTTCCTGATCAGGTGTGGCCCTTTCCTCTCTGCTCTCTCTGTCTGGAGAGGGCAGATGAATGAGAAGCAAAGCAAAGAGCGTGATGTGAACGTGCTAAGCCTTCCTGAAAGGACTGAGTGTGCAGCTTTGGCAGGGAGCACAGCCAGCGCTCCGCCGTGCCTGTCCCCGCGGCGTGCCTTGCGAAACCCGAGCTCTTACTAATGTTTCCTCGGAAGAGTGAGACACATCCAGTATCTGACCCATGCCCACTTCCTCTGCCAGGCTGGGCAGCAGAGCAGTCCTGCTCCCTGTTCTAGAAATCTTCTGGCCTGCACAATTATTCTTCCTTACTCAGATGCCTGCCCTGGTCCCTGCATCTCCTCCAGGGCACGCTGCAGCAATGCACTCACCGTCCCCTTACCTGTCCTGTCACGCTGTGCCTGGCAATCAGGAAGGCATTTTATTTTCATTCTCCATCCAGACCTGTCCCAGATGAAGATCACAAGTGTGGGGATCAAAGGCCACCCTTCCTTCCTGGCTAACAGCTGTGGCAGTGCTCAGCTGCCTGCACAGCACCAAAGTGCTTCCTGAAGTTCAGAGGGAGCCTCCTGTGCCTCAGCTTGTACCCACTGCCTCTGGTCCTGTCACTGGGCACCACTGAGAAGAGCTCTGTCACTTCACACTCCCATTTCAGATACATTTGCACATTGATAAGGTCTCCTGTGAACCTTTTATTCAGCTCTACACAGTTCCAGGGCTCTCAACCTTTCCTCACGTAAAAGATGCTCCAGAATGAAACATGAGGCATTGAGTCAAGATTTCACTGCAGACTGACCTTAAGTCCTGATAACAAAACAGGATAGGATAGGATAGGATAGGATAGGATAGGATAGGATAGGATAGGATAGGATAGGATAGGGTGGGATAGGGTAGGATAGGATAGGATAGGATAGGATAGGATAGGATAGGATAGGATAGGATAGGATAGGATAGGATAGGATAGGATAGGATAGGGTGGGATAGGGTAGGATAGGATAGGATAGGATAGGATAGGATAGGATAGGATAGGATAGGATAGGATAGGATAGGATAGGGTAGGATAGAATAGAATAGAATAGAATAGAATAGAATAGAATAGAATAGAATAGAATAGAATAGAATAGAATAAACAAGTTGGAAAAGACCTTTGAGATCATCAAGTCCAACCTGTCACCCAACACCATCTGATCAACTAACCCATGGCACCAAGGGCCTCATCCAGGCTCTTCCTAAACACCTCCAGGGATGGTGACTCCATCACCTCCCTGGGCAGCACATCCCAGGGGCCAATCTCTCTTGCTGGGAAGAATTTCCAGCCTAAACCTCCCCTGGCACAGCTTGAGACTGTGTCCTCTTGTTCTGGTGCTGGATGCCTGGGAGAAGTGACCAACCCCCACCTGGCTACAACCTCCCTTCAGGGAGTTGGAGAGCGCAATGAGGTCTCCCCTGAGCCTCCTCTTCTCCAGGCTAAGCAACCCCAGCTCCCTCAGCCTCTCCTCACAGGGCTGTGCTCCAGACCCCTCCCCAGCTTTCTTGCCCTTCTCTGGACACCTTCCAGCAGCTCAACATCTTTCCTAAACTGAGGAGCCCAGAACTGGACACAGGACTCAAGGTGTGGCCTAACCAGTGCAGTGTACAGGGGCAGAATGACCTCCCTGCTCCTGCTGGCCACACTCTTCCTGATGCAGGCCAGGATGCCATTGGCCTTCTTGGCTGCCTGGGCACACTGCTGGCTCATGTTCTGCTGCTGCCCACCACTCCCCCCAGGTCCCTCTCTGCCTGGCTGCTCTCAGCCACTCTGCCCCCAGCCTGTAGCTCTGCCTGGGGTTGCTGTGGCCAATGTGCAGCACCTGGCACTTGGATGTGTTCAATCTCCTGCCCTTGGCCTCTGCCCATCTCTCCATCCTGGCAAGGTCCCTCTGCAGAGCTCTCCCACCCTCTAACAGATCAACTCCTGCCCCCAGCTTGGTGTCAGCTGCAGATTTACTGCTGATGGACTCAATGCCCTCCTCCAGATCACCAATAAAGATATTGATCAGGATGGGGACCTTGGTCTTCAAAGTCAGATTTCATGGTCCAGATATTAAAATCTAAATGGTCCACAAGCAGTTTAGTTTGGTTTTGATACATGCTCAGATATCCTGGAGTTCAGGAGTGACTTCATTGCCTGTGTAGGTATCTCATGACCTTTGTCCCACTTGCAATCAATCTATAGAACAGCTGCTGCAAGAATTTCTGATTGCACTGAGTTACTGTTGATCATCTCTGTCCTGAAGATGCTGGGTGCATTTCCTTCTGCTTTGATTCTGATGCCAGGCTCTGTCCCCATGGAGCTTATTGAGATTCCTTCTCTTCTGCTAGTTTATGTAGATAACAACACAAGAGAGACTTGGACCTGCTGGAGCAGGTCCAGAGTATGCCATGAAGATGATCAGAGGGCTTGAGTACCTCTGCTACAAGGACAGGCTGAGCGAGCTGGGGGTGTGCAGCCTGGAGAAGAGAAGGCTCCAGGGAGACCTAATCACCACCTGCCAGTACCTGAAGGGGCTACAAGAAGGCTGCAGAGAGACAGCTTGCAAAGGCCTGCAGGGACAGGACCAGGGGCAATGGCTTCAGACTAGAGCAGAGCAGATTGAGATTGGATGTGAGGAACAAGTTCTGCACCAGGAGGCTGCTGGAACACTGGCACAGGTTGCCCAGGGAGGTGGTTGAGGCTCCATGGCTGGAGACGTTCACGATCAGACTTGCTGTGGCCCTGAGCATCCTGCTCTGGCTGGAGGTGTCCCTGCTGCCTGCAGTGGGGTTGGACAAGATGTCCTTTGAGGATCCCTTCCAACCTGATACTACCCATGAGGCCAGAACAGCACAGAGTGTGCGGTGCCGGTAGGTACCTCTGCGTGGATGAAGCCCACAGGCTTTTTCTGGTGTGCTGTCTCAACACAGACGTCTCTGGGTATGGTTTTCAGTCTGCTGCTCCAAAGACAGAAATTAGCACTGCAGCCTTAATTAGCAGAACAAGGCAATAACAGAGTTCTTTTTCCATGTTTGAAACGGCAGCAGTGGAGACGTCGCCGGCAGCCGAGATGCCACCAACCGAAGTGCCTCCCAAGGGTAAGGATGACATCCTTCCAGCAGGGAAACCCCAGCCCCATGGGAGGTGATAGAGAGGAGGAACCATGGCCTGGTCAATGGCTCTGCCATCTTCTGCTCTGCCCAAGCTCCAGGCCTGTTTCCTAGGAGCATGTTGTTCCCGGGTGGAATTCCATCTACTCCATTCCCTGTCCAGGTGTATGGCAATATGGCATTCAACAAGTCCAAGTGCCAGGGGCTGCACTTTGGCCACAGCAACCCCAGGCAGAGCTACAGGCTGGGGGCAGAGTGGCTGAGAGCTGCTAAACAGAGAGGGACCTGGGGGTGCTGATTGGCAGCTGCCTGAACATGAGCCAGCAGTGTGCCCAGGTGGCCAAGAAGGCCAATGGCATCCTGGCCTGCATCAGGAATGAGTGTGGCCAGCAGGAGCAGGGAGGTCATTGTGCCCCTGTACTCTGCTTTGGTTAGGCCACACCTTGAGTCCTGTGTCCAGTTCTGGGCCCCTCAGTTTAAGAAGGACATCGAGACACTTGAAGGTGTCCAGAGAAAGGCAACAAGGCTGGGGAGAGGCCTTGAGCACAGCCCTGGGAGGAGAGGTTGAGGGAGCTGGGGTTGCTTAGCCTGGAGAAGAGGAGGCTCAGGGGAGACCTCATTGCTCTCTACAACTCCCTAAAGGGTGGTTGTAGCCAGGAAGGGGTTGGCCTCTTCTCCCTAGCAACCAGCACCAGAACAAGAGGACACAGTCTCAAGCTGTGCCAGGGAAGGTTTAGGCTGGAGGTGAGGAGAAAGTTCTTCACCGAGAGAGTCATTCGCCATTGGGATGTGCTGCCCAGGGAGGTGGTGGAGTCACCGTCCCTGGAGGTGTTCAAGAGGGGACTGGATGTGGCACTTGGTGCCATGGTCTAGTCGTGAGGTCTGTGGTGACAGGTTGGACTCGATGATCTTCGAGGTCTCTTCCAACCTTGGTGATACTGTGAGACTGTGATACTGTGATAATACTAAGTCCCTCAGCATATTAAAGTCAATGAATGCTCCATTGCTACTTTTGCCTCTCATCACGTTGACACAGCCAGGACGTGGCTTCTACAGCACGTGTGTGATCTGGCTCCCCGGTGCCCTCCTGATGGCCTTGTCTTTGCTTTCAGCCATGACAGAGGACGAGAGGTCTCGCGCCCTGCAGCACGGTAAAACAGGAGCCGTAGTCATCGTGGTCATCTTCATCCTGGCGGGCAGCAGCCTGGCAGCCTACCTCTTCTACCGGAGGAGGAAGGCTCACCTGCCCTCCAGCGACAGCTTTGAGAACAACCTGTACTTCAACGGGGAGCCAGCCCCTGGCACCGGCGACACCAAGGACCTCGTGTCCAACATCGAGCGCAACGAGCACGCCACCCTCTAACGGGAGAGAAGGAAGGGGGATGTGAGCTGGGATGTGAGCTGCGATGTCAACTGGGATTTGAATTGGGATGCAAACTGGGATGCGAACTGGGATGCAAACTGGCATGTAAACTGGGATGCAAACTGGGATGTGAACTGGGATGCAAACTGAGATGTAAGCTGGGATATGAACTGGGATGTAAACTGGGATGTAAACTGGGATGTAAACTGGGATGCAAACTGGGATGTGAACTGGGATGCCAACTGGGATGTCAACTGGTATGCAAATTGAGATGTAAACTAGGATGCAAACTAGGATGTGAACTGGGATGTGAACTGGGATGCAAACTGAGATGTAAACTGGGATATGAACTGGGATGTGAACTGGGATGCAAACTGGGATGTGAACTGGGATGCAAACTGGGATGTGAACTGGGATGCCAACTGGGATGTGAACTGGGATGCAAACTGGAATGCCAGAAAGGAACTGTGCCTTGTTTTAATAAAATTATGCAACTGGAATGAGGCCAAAGCTGGTTTGCTGCGGTGCAGATGCTGCAGCAGCAGGCTCCGTGTGTGTGCATGTCTGAGCTTGTCTGCAGCAGATACTTGGGTTTGCAACGATTTTCTGACATGGAAGATTTCAGATCTCACCATTTGATGGCCCAGCATGGACCATCAGAGACCACCACAGAATCACAGAATGTTAGGGGATGGAAGGGACCTCCAGAGATCACCCAGTCCAACCCCAGCTCCCTCAGCCTCTCCTCACAGGGCTGTGCTCCAGACCCCTCCCCAGCTTTATTGCCCTTCTCTGGACACCTTCAAGAGTCTCAATGTCCTTCTTAAGTTGAGAGGCCCAGAACTGGGCACAGGACTCAAGGTGTGGCCTAACCAGTGCTGAGTACAGTGCACAACTTCCCTACTCCTGCTGGCCACACTGTTCCTGATATCCCAAGGACCACATCCAAAACACTTTAAAACACATCCAGGGTTGGGGGCTCCACCACCTCCCTGGGCAGCACATTCCAATGCCTGACCACTCTTGCCATGAAAAAATGTTTCCTAATGTCCAGTCTGAGTTTACCCAGTTGCAGCTTGAGGCCATTCCCTCTTGTTCTATCACTAATTACCTGTGAGAGGAGACCAGCACCAACCTCTCCACAACCTCCTTTCAGGAGGTTCTTCTTCTTCTCCTGGTTTGTGTGTGTGGGATGGCTCTGGCTGGCAGGGGACATTCCAGCTGTGTCACAGGCTCACAGGATGTTAGGGGTTGGAAGGGATCTCTGAAGATCATTGAGCCCACCCCCTGCCAGAGCAGGATCATGGAATCCAGCACAGGTAAAGAAGTTCTTCCTCATGCTGAGGTGGAACCTCCTGTGCCATAGTTCATATCCATCGCCCCTCATCCTATCCCAGGGTGCAGCTGAGCAGAGCCTGTCCCCTCCCTCCTGACCCCCAGCCCTCTACCTGAATGCCTTCTGTATGTCTATCTGTAAATAGGATCTCCATTTAAACTTGCACTCCAGTTGTGCTGAGTGTTTATTTCACTCCCCTGAGCAGGAGTAAAATCTCCTTTCTGTCCTCTGGTCCTGAGCAGCTCATGGCTTGAAACCAGGACAAGCAGAGCTGTGGAGACATTGCCTCCAAAGCTGTGGTCAGGTAATGCATTCATCGTGTTCTGCTGCACCTCTCCTGGGATTGTCTGCTAATGACCAAGACAAATGTGTTGGCTGAGTGGTTTAGGGTCACAGAAGGTTAGGGTCTTGAAGGGACCTCCATCCAGTCCAACCCCCTGCCAGAGCAGGAGCACCCAGGGCAGGGCACACAGGAACACATCCAGGTGGGGATGGAAAGGCTCCAGAGCAGGAGACTCCACAACCCTCTGGGCAGCCTGCTCCAGGTCTCCAGCACCCTCACAACAAAGAAGTTTCTCCTCATGTTGAGGTGGAACCTCCTGGGTTCCAGCTTGTTCCTCTTGGTCCTTGTCCTGTCACTGGGCACCAACCAAAAGGAGCCTGGCCCCTTCATCCTGCCCCCAGCCCTCAGCTATTGATAGACATTGATCAGATCCCTCTCAGCCTTCTCTTCTCCAGACTAAACAGCCCCAGCTCTCAGTCTCTCTTCACAGCAGAACTGTTCCAGCCCCTTCATCATCCTCACAGCTCTCCCCTGGACTCTCTCCATCAGATCCCTGCCTCTCTTGAACTGGGGGCCTCCAAACTGGATACAGGAGCCCAGAAATGTGACTGTCTTGAATTACACAGGTGTGTAGGGAAGATGAAAGGGGAATTTCTCCTGGAACTGCTTTTCCCTGGCTCTGTTCCCTTTCTCCCAGTTATTTCCTTGATTCCAGCTGGGTTCTCCCCAGAGTCGAGCAGAGGGCACTATCCCCTGCTTTGAATACTTGGGGATCAGCCCAGCACAGGGTTGGTTTCTGGGCTCTGAGAGCACTTTGCTGACTCATGTTCAGCTCCTCCTCACCCAGCGCCTCCAAGTCCTTCTCCTTGGCACTGCTCTCCAGCCCTTCTCTGCCCAGCCTGGATTTGTGTTTGGGATTGCCCTGACCCAGGTGCAGGACCTTGCCCTTGATTTTGTTGAATTTCATAGGTCAACGTAAGTGACAGATGGGAAAGCAGAGGAAGCTTTTTCCTGATCACCAATAATTGCATCCACAGTTGTGCTCAGATTTCTTGCAGTTCATCTTCACAGAATCACAGAATCACCAAGGCTGGAAGAGACCTCAAAGATCATCGAGTCCAACCTGTCACCACAGACCTCATGACTAGACCATGGCACCAAGTGCCACATCCAGTCCCCTCTTGAACACCTCCAGGGATGGTGACTCCACCACCTCCCTGTGCAGCACATTCCAATGGCTAACAGCTCTCTCTGGGAAGAACTTTCTCCTCACCTCCAGCCTAAACCTTCCCTGGCACAGCTTGAGACTGTGTCCTCTTGTTCTGGTGCTGGCTGCCTGGGAGAAGAGACCAACCCCCACCTGGCTACAACCTCCCTTCAGGGAGTTGGGGAGAGCAAGAAGGTCTCCCCTGAGCCTCCTCTTCTCCAGGCTAAACAACCCCAGCTCCCTCAGCCTCTCCTCACAGGGCTGTGCTCAAGGCCTCTCCCCAGCCTTGTTGCCCTTCTCTGGACACCTTCAAGTGTCTCAATGTCCTTCCTAAACTGAGGGGCCCAGAACTGGACACAGGACTCAAGGTGTGGCCTAACCAATGCAGAGTCCAGGGGCACAATGACCTCCCTGCTCCTGCTGGCCACACCATTCCTAATGCAGGCCAGGATGCCATTGGTCTTCTTGGCCACCTGGGCACACTGCAGGCTCATGTTCAGGCGGCTGTCAATCAGCACCCCCAGGTCCCTCTCTGTTTGGCAGCTCTCAGCCACTCTGACCCCAGCCTGTAGCTCTGCCTGGGGTTGCTGTGGCCAAAGTGCAGCACCTGGCACTTGGACTTGTTGAATGCCATCCTGTTGGACTCTGCCCATCTGTCCAGTCGGTCGAGGTCCCTCTGCAGAGCCCTTCTGTCCTCTAACTGACCAACATCTGCTTCCAGCTTGGTGTCTTGGCACTTTAGAGACACAAATGAAAAACCTCTTCTGGTTATGCACCATGAAAAGACAAAGGGAAAGGGCAAGATGCCTTCCGTTGGCCTTTCAGCACTGTCCTGATCCTTGTCTGGAGGAGTGGGAAGGGTGCTCATGCCCTGGGTTCTTTTAGACTGCAATGTCTCTGCTGAGGTTTGGTGCTTGGCTTTCTTCTTTTTGGTGGAAACTCTGATCTTGGAATGTGGGGATTCTGGGTTGCAATCTAGCATCAAGTTAGGGCAGGCTAAATGATCACAAAATTCCTTTCAGACTCCAATAGCAGTGGTCCTAGAGAATGAATTCTTTAACTTCTGTAGGCAAGCATCCAGCTGGACCTGGATGGACTCACCTCTGTGTCTCCATGGGCAGCTGAGGGATGGCTTGATGGTGATATCACAGAATCACAGCAGGGTCTGGGCTGGAAGGGACCTCCAAAGCTCTTCCAGTCCAACCCCTCTGCACTCAGTAGGGACATCCTCCACTAGATCAGGTTGCCCACAGCCCTCTCCAGCCTCACCTGGAATATCTCCAGGGATGGAGCCTCAACCACCTCCCTGGGCAGCCTGTCCTGATAGTGTGTAAAGGTTTGTCTGCACATTGCTGTGTTTTTTGATGCCTTTGTGCTAAGTTTCTGTTTCCCTTTTCTCCAGAGGAGTTCAGGCTCCAGGGGGAAGGTGATGAATCTGCAGGCTGAGAGCATCACTTCCTGCCCGGGGGCAGAGCACGCTGCAGGAACAACGCTGACTCAGCACAAACCCAGCAGCCCTCCTTGCACCACACTTGGAAGGACTCAGGCTGTTGCATTACTCTGGAAGGTGCTGCAGTACTTCTTGGCAAGCTCCTGGTTTTCTTCCCCAGTTAGTGGGCTGTGATGGGGTCTGCTCCAACAAACACATAAACAAGGTGGGGGGTTGAACTGGATGATCTTTCAAGGTCCCTTCCAACCCCTAACACGCTGTGACACTGTGATGATTTGGTGAAGGGCCAGGAGAATGATCAGAGGCCTGGCAGCCCTGCCCTGGGAGGAAAGGCTGAGGGCTGGGGTTTATTCAGCCTGGAGAAGAGCAGGCTCAGGGGAGACCTTATTGCCATGGATACAGGACATAAAGGGTGGCTGCCAGGAGCATGGAGACTCCCTTGGTACAAGGAGTGCCGTGGAGAAGACAAGGGCTGATGGGGACAAGGTGCTGCTGGGGAGATTCCCTTTGGACTGCAGGAGGAGATGATTCCCCATGAGCACAGTCAGAGACTGGAATCATCTCCCCAGGGCAGCAGGGCAGTCCCCTACACTGGACAGTGTAAGACTCAGCTTGCCAGGGTGCTGGGGCAGCCCACTGCAACTGCAGCATCACCTGGGCAGGTTGGAGCAGGTGAGCCTTGGGGTCCCTTCCAGCCTGGCACTCTGGGATCCTGTGAAACCTGGAAGCTGACCTTAGCCTGCCCTACTGTTTTCCAGCCTGTGTCAGCAGAAGGTCAGTAGCAGTCCTTCACCAAGCACACACTTCTTCAGAGCAGCTTTGCTGCTGCTGAGGTGTCGCATAGAGCAACATCACAAGATGTTAGACTTCTCCTGCCTGAATACCAGGTGCATTTTTTCCATGTTGTGAGAGTTTTAGGCTGTGCCTTTAAGAAAAGACAGCTACAGAGCACTCTAGCTGAATGTTTTGGTGTAAATAGGAAAACAAAGATAATTCTAAACAAATTTCATTGGTAGATCAGTAGGAATGTAACTTTAAGGATTTTAGTTTCAGTCAGTCTGGACAGGTGATTCTTTCTGTTCTGTTCTTGGTGCTGGCCTTGGACTAATGAGATAAGAAAACTAACTTGTTTTTCCTTAACAGCTGAACAAACAGAATTCCAGGCTGGACAGATGGGCAGAGGCCAAGGGCAGGAGATTGAACACATCCAAGTGCCAGGTGCTGCACATTGGCCACAGCAACCCCAGGCAGTGCTACAGGCTGGGGTCAGAGTGGCTGAGAGCAGCCAGGCAGAGAGGGACCTGGGGGTGCTGGTGAATGGTAGGCTGAACATGAGCCTGCAGTGTGCCCAGGTGGCCAAGAGGGCCAATGGCATCCTGGCCTGCATCAGGAAGAGTGTGGCCAGCAGGAGCAGGGAGGTCATTGTGCCCCTGTACACTGCACTGGTTAGGCCACACCTTGAGTCCTGTGTCCAGTTCTGGGCCCCTCAGTTTAGGAAGGAGGTTGACTTGCTGGAAGGTGTCCAGAGAAGGGCAACAAAGCTGGGGAGGGGTCTGGAGCACAGCCCTGTGAGGAGAGGCTGAGGGAGCTGGGGTTGCTTAGCCTGGAGAGCAGGAGACTCAGGGGTGATCTTATTGCTCTCTCCAACTCCCTGAAGGGAGGTTGTAGCCAGGCAGAGGTTGGTCTCTTCTCCCAGGCAGCCAGTGCCAGAACAAGAGGACACAGTCTCAAGCTGTGCCAGGGGAGGTTTAGGCTGGATGTTAGGAGGAAGTTCTACACAGAGAGAGTGATTGCCCATTGGAATGGGCTGCCCAGGGAGGTGGTGGAATTGCCATCCCTGGTGGTGTTCAGGAGGAGACTTGAGTGGGTGTTTGGTGCCATGGGTTTAGTTGATTAGGTGGGTTGGATTGGTTAATAGGTTGGGCACGATGATCTTGAAGGTCTCTTCCAACCTGGTTATTCTATTCTATTCTATTCTATTCTATTCTATTCTATTCTATTCTATTCTATTCTATTCTATTCTATTCTATTCTATTCTATTCTATTCTATTCTATTCCATTCCATTCCATTCCATTCCATTCCATTCCATTCCATTCCCTTAATATCCATTTTCTCTCTAATCCTTTTTGGGAAAAAGGAGGAATGGGGAAAGGGGTCTTTGGGGGAACCCTTCCTCCATCGGAGGGAGTTTTCTCTGTCACATTCTTTCCTGTACTGTATACTGCAGCTCCTGTACATTGTGTATAGATCCACTGCATCTGATTCTGCTTGTGAAAACACAGCCTTTCCATTTTGCCTCTCTGACTGAGTTAGCTGTGGGTTGGGGGGGGGGAGGATTGAACTTTTCTCACTACCACATACATTATTGGCACCCAGCATGGGGCTGGCCCTCTGTGGTGGTTTAGGCTGGGTGCTGGCCCGGATGCCACTGCACAGACCACACCTGGGAGGTCCCAAGGGGTGGGCCCAGCCCAGGGGGGTGGTCACAGGAAATCAGGTATTCCATCTCCCATAATGCCTTGCTGCCCTATAAAACATCCATGTGGGGTCTTCACTTCCTCTTTCATCCCCTGCTGCTGCCTAGGTAAAATGGCCTGAGCTGCCTCCCTTGGGCCTGCCCAGGCCCAAGGCTGGGTTGGGGGGAGAAAGAGCCCTGGGGGGGTTTTGGGTGTACCCCCAGGTGGTGATGGGATCTCTCTCTTTGTCACGGTGCTTGTGGTTCTCTGGAAAACTTTCATTGTTGTCCCTTTTTGTTTTCCTATTTAAACTCTCCGTTACCTTTGCAATCCGTTTGTCTGAGTCGTTATTCCTGCCCGTGGTGGGGAGGGATCTGCCTCAACCCACTGCACCCTCCAATCTGAGCAGAAAAGAAAGCAAGGCAATTTCACCCTGTGCCTGGGTAGCGATTCGCCCTGCCCCACCTTGGGCGCCAATCATTTACGTGGCAGTGAGAAAAGTTCAATTCTCCCCACACACACAAACCACACATGTCCACCCCTGAACAAGGAAGCAAGGAGAGGTGGGAGGTCAGGCTTCAGACTGAAGCAAGCCCATGCTGGAAAGCAGCAGAATCATTGAACCACAGAATTGTCAGAGCTGGAAGGCACCTCAAAGATCTTTCAGTTTCAACATTTTTTTCTAGTCATGAGGTCTGTGGTGAGAGGTTGGACTCGGTGATCTTCGAGGTCTCTTCCAACCTTGGTGATACTGTGATACTGTGATTTTCCACCAGGTCAGGTTGCTCAGAGTCACATCCATCCTGGCCTTACAAACCTCCAGGGATGAGACTTCCACCACTGCTTTACTCCTGCCTCAGTGCAGCTATCTCACGCAGAGTCCCTGACCATCTGATGCTGCGTCGAGGCAGCTCTCTCTTTCCTCCCTCTCTCCCAGGTCTCAGTGCTGTTCTCAAGCTCCCATTCTCCTCATGAATGTGGTCTTGCTGTACTTGCTGGCCTTTAGTTCCTGCTGCTTTCTCTGGGTGTTGCCAGTCTGGTTCTGCTCCAATTCCTTGTGTACCTTTTTAGACCCAGTGAGTTGTCCATCTGTCTCTGAGCCAGAACTGTAGGAGCAGGATGCCACACATGCAGGTCTCGAGGCTTACCATTGCCTGCAGCAGCAGCAGCTTCCAGGGAAAGCCCCTAAGGAGCATTTGCTGCAAATACAACATTAGAAAGTCATCCCAAACCAGCCTCCACAGAACATGTGGGAACTGGAAACTTTTCAAAGACTGTAAGAAATAAGGGATGCAAAGTGTCCACAGGAGAGCCCCTGCACAGCTTCCACGGGAGAGCCCCTGCACAGCTTCCACGGGAGAGCTCCTGCACAGCTTCCACAGGAGATCCCCTGCACAGCTTCCACGGAGAGCCCCTGCACAGCTTCCACGGGAGAGCCCCTGCACAGCTTCCACGGGAGATCCCCTGCACAGCTTCCACGGGAGATCCCCTGCACAGCTTCCACGGGAGAGCCCCTGCACAGCTTCCACGGGAGATCCCCTGCACAGCTTCCACGGGAGAGCCCCTGCACAGCTTCCACGGGAGAGCCCCTGCACAGCTTCCACGGGAGAGCCCCTGCACAGCTTCCACGGGGGAGCCCCTGCACAGCTTCCACGGGAGAGCCCCTGCACAGCTTCCACGGGAGAGCTCCTGCACAGCTTCCACGGGAGAACCCCTGCACAGCTTCCACGGGAGAGCCCCTGCACAGCTTCCACAGGAGAGCCCCTGCACAGCTTCCACGGGAGAGCCCCTGCACAGCTTCCACGGGAGAGCCCCTGCACAGCTTCCACGGAGAGAGCTTCCACGGGAGAGCCCCTGCACAGCTTCCACGGGAGAGCCCCTGCACAGCTTCCACAGGAGAGCCCCTGCACAGCTTCCACGGGAGAGCCCCTGCACAGCTTCCACGGGAGAGCCCCTGCACAGCTTCCACGGGAGAGCTACTGCACAGCTTCCACAGGAGAGCCCCTGCACAGCTTCCACGGGGGAGCCCCTGCACAGCTTCCACGGGAGATCCCCTGCACAGCTTCCACGGGGGAGCCCCTGCACAGCTTCCACGGGAGAGCTCCTGCACAGCTTCCACAGGAGAGCCCCTGCACAGCTTCCACGGGAGAGCCCCTGCACAGCTTCCACGGGAGAGCCCCTGCACAGCTTCCACGGGAGAGCCCCTGCACAGCTTCCACGGAGATCCCCTGCACAGCTTCCACGGGAGAGCTACTGCACAGCTTCCACAGGAGAGCCCCTGCACAGCTTCCACGGGGGAGCCCCTGCACAGCTTCCACGGGAGATCCCCTGCACAGCTTCCACGGGGGAGCCCCTGCACAGCTTCCACGGGAGAGCTCCTGCACAGCTTCCACAGGAGAGCCCCTGCACAGCTTCCACGGAGAGCCCCTGCACAGCTTCAGCTTCCACGGGAGAGCCCCTGCACAGCTTCCACGGGGGAGCCCCTGCACAGCTTCCACGGGGGAGCCCCTGCACAGCTTCCACGGGGGAGCCCCTGCACAGCTTCCACGGGAGAGCCCCTGCACAGCTTCCACGGGGAGCCCCTGCACAGCTTCCACGGGGAGCCCCTGCACAGCTTCCACGGGAGAGCCCCTGCACAGCTTCCACAGGAGAGCTCCTGCACAGCTTCCACAGGAGTGCTTTGTCTCTTCCCTACCCTCTAATTTCCTGCCATGAAGGAGAGCTTTGAGAAAATGAACCCCAGGAGGCAGCCAGAATGCCTGGGGAGAGGAGGATGTGCTCGGGGTGCAAAGCTCCACAAGCTAGGTGGTGGAAGATGTGACAGTGTCCCTTCTCGGTGTAGTTTCCCCTTCTAGCAGTGACTGCAGAGCCTCTGCTGTCCAGTTTCAGGCTCTCTTCTTCCTGGAGCTGTGTGGTTGCTGTTCAGAATTTCTTCAGCTGTCTTTGCCTTTGGCTGCATTGCTCCTGCAGAGCACCATCAATGGAGCAAGCGAAGGGCCAGGGCCCTCCTGCAAACACTGGGCCTATTCTCTACAGCTCTGCTCTTTCCTGCGCAACTGCAGCCACGGCAAATCCTGTTCCTGTCTGAGGGCAGCGGCATGGTTACCTGATTCACATCATGCCCCAGGCAGCATTCCCCAGGCCTGCACAGATTGTGCTCTGGCTTTTTTTCATCATTTAGTGATACAGACAATTCTTCTCTTCTTTTTAACCTCCTCTTCTATTTGACCTCTTCCCTTTATCTTTGCTAGAGACACATTTGTGCCACCCTTGCATCGAGGCAATGATCCTGAGCTGGAAGCTCTGCCTCCAGAAATCCTCACGGAGGGCTTACCCCTTGGTTCTTGTGTTCCCATGGAAGAGAAAACCTCTACAGAGTAGGGAAACCAGGTCAGAAAGCAAAGTTGATCCATTACAGGCATGTTTCAAAAGGACACACGTGACACAGTGCAGTTCCTCATTTGCAGCTCAGAACTTCCCTGTATCTCCTGCCTCTTAAAAACCCCAAAGGATTTGTTCATCTGGTTCACTGCAGAAGGCCTTGCTGGCAAGGCACAGATGGGGTCTTCAGCATCAGTTTGAGGAGTAAGGGGTGAAATACTTGGCCATGGCGGACTACCTGCTGCTGGTTTTGCTCATTTCCTTTAGCGCCTCTCTTCAGATGTCTGGTAAGTCCTTGTCCTCTGCTGAGCAGGGAGCACTGAAAGCTTTTTCTCCTGCTTCTCTGGTGGGCTCTTTGGCACACTGAGTTTAGAGCTGGCAGAGAGTGTTACTGGGAACAGGTTTGCTGAGTCCTTGAGACTGGTAGTATCTGAGAAGATATTCGGTCACCTAACCCAGTTCTCAAGGTGGGGGATGAGTGAAAGAAATGCGGCAATGTGTGTGGGCAGAGCACAGTGCTGATGCTTAGCAATCAGGCAGCTGAAGGCAGACAACAGATGGGCTGAAATGACACCAGTGGAGGCTGGAACTTCTCAGGAGTGTTGGGCAGTATCCCCTGAGCATGCACAGAACACTGCCTGAGGTGTGCTTGGCAGTGTGCTCTCAGCATGCACAGGACACTGCCTGAGGTGTGCTTGGAAGTGTGCTCTCAGCATGCACAGGACACTGCCTGAGGTGTGCTTGGCAGTGTGCTCTCAGCATGCACAGGACTTGCCTGAGGTGTGCTTGGCAGTGTGCTCTCAGCATGCACAGAGCACTGCCTGAGGTGTGCTTGGCAGTGTGCTCTCAGCATGCACAGAGCACTGCCTGAGGTGTGCTTGGCAGTGGGAGCTCAGCATGAACAGGACACTGCCTGAGGTGTGCTTGGCAGTGTGCTCTCAGCATGCACAGGACATGCCTGAGGTGTGCTTGGCAGTGTGCTCTCAGCATGCACAGAGCACTGCCTGAGGTGTGCTTGGCAGTGTGCTCTCAGCATGCACAGGACTGCCTGAGGTGTGCTTGGCAGTGGCCTCTCAGCATGAACAGGACACTGCCTGAGGTGTGCTTGGCAGTGTGCTCTCAGCACGCACAGGACATGCCTGAGGTGTGCTTGGCAGTGTGCTCTCAGCATGCACAGAGCACTGCCTGAGGTGTGCTTGGCAGTGTGCTCTCAGCTTGCCTGAGGTGTGCTTGGCAGTGTGCTCAGCTCAGGCACTGCCTGAGGTGTGCTTGGCAGTGTGCTCTCAGGCACAGGACTGCCTGAGGTGTGCTTGGCAGTGTGCTCTCAGCATGCACAGGGCACTGCCTGAGGTGTGCTTGGCAGTGTGCTCTCAGCATGCACAGGACATGCCTGAGGTGTGCTTGGCAGTGTGCTCTCAGCATGCACAGGACTTGCCTGAGGTGTGCTTGGCAGTGTGCTCTCAGCATGCACAGGGCACTGCCTGAGGTGTGCTTGGCAGTGTGCTCTCAGCACGCACAGGAGACTGCCTGAGGTGTGCTTGGCAGTGTGCTCTCAGCATGCACAGGACATGCCTGAGGTGTGCTTGGCAGTGTGCTCTCAGCATGCACAGAGCACTGCCTGAGGTGTGCTTGGCAGTGTGCTCTCAGCATGCAGAGGACACTGCCTGTGGTGTGCTTGGCAGTGTGCTCTCAGCACGCACAGAGCACTGCCTGAGGTGTGCTTGGCAGTGTGCTCTCAGCACGCACAGAGCACTGCCTGAGGTGTGCTTGGCAGTGTGCTCTCAGCATGCACAGGACACTGCCTGAGGTGTGCTTGGCAGTGTGCTCTCAGCACGCACAGAGCACTGCCTGAGGTGTGCTTGGAGGTGTGCTCACAGCATGCACAGAGCACAGCCTGAGGTGTGCTTGGCAGTGTGCTCTCAGCATGCACAGGACACTGCCTGAGGTGTGCTTGGCAGTGTGCTCTCAGCATGCACAGGACACTGCCTGAGGTGTGCTTGGCAGTGTGCTCTCAGCATGCACAGAGCACTGCCTGAGGTGTGTTTGGCAGTGTGCTCTCAGCATGCACAGGACACTGCCTGAGGTGTGCTTGGCAGTGTGCTCTCAGCATGCACAGGACATGCCTGAGGTGTGCTTGGCAGTGTGCTCTCAGCACGCACAGAGCACTGCCTGAGGTGTGCTTGGCAGTGTGCTCTCAGCATGCACAGGACGCTGCCTGAGGTGTGCTTGGCAGTGTGCTCTCAGCATGCACAGGACACTGCCTGAGGTGTGCTTGGCAGTGTGCTCTCAGCATGCACAGAGCACTGCCTGAGGTGTGCTTGGCAGTGTGAGCTCAGCATGCACAGGACACTGCCTGAGGTGTGCTTGGCAGTGTGCTCTCAGCATGCACAGGACTTGCCTGAGGTGTGCTTGGCAGTGTGCTCTCAGCATGCACAGAGCACTGCCTGAGGTGTGCTTGGCAGTGTGCTCTCAGCACGCACAGGAGACTGCCTGAGGTGTGCTTGGCAGTGTGCTCTCAGCATGCACAGGACATGCCTGAGGTGTGCTTGGCAGTGTGCTCTCAGCATGCACAGGACACTGCCTGAGGTGTGCTTGGCAGTGTGCTCTCAGCATGCACAGGACTTGCCTGAGGTGTGCTTGGCAGTGTGCTCTCAGCATGCACAGGGCACTGCCTGAGGTGTGCTTGGCAGTGTGCTCTCAGCACGCACAGGAGACTGCCTGAGGTGTGCTTGGCAGTGTGCTCTCAGCATGCACAGGACACTGCCTGAGGTGTGCTTGGCAGTGTGCTCTCAGCATGCAGAGGACACTGCCTGTGGTGTGCTTGGCAGTGTGCTCTCAGCATGCACTGAGCACTGCCTGAGGTGTGCTTGGCAGTGTGCTCTCAGCACGCACAGAGCACTGCCTGAGGTGTGCTTGGCAGTGTGCTCTCAGCATGCACAGGACACTGCCTGAGGTGTGCTTGGCAGTGTGCTCTCAGCACGCACAGAGCACTGCCTGAGGTGTGCTTGGAGGTGTGCTCACAGCATGCACAGAGCACAGCCTGAGGTGTGCTTGGCAGTGTGCTCTCAGCATGCACAGGACACTGCCTGAGGTGTGCTTGGCAGTGTGCTCTCAGCATGCACAGGACACTGCCTGAGGTGTGCTTGGCAGTGTGCTCTCAGCATGCACAGAGCACTGCCTGAGGTGTGTTTGGCAGTGTGCTCTCAGCATGCACAGGACACTGCCTGAGGTGTGCTTGGCAGTGTGCTCTCAGCATGCACAGGACACTGCCTGAGGTGTGCTTGGCAGTGTGCTCTCAGCATGCACAGGACACTGCCTGAGGTGTGCTTGGCAGTGCTCTCAGCATGCACAGAGCACTGCCTGAGGTGTGTTTGGCAGTGTGCTCTCAGCATGCACAGGACACTGCCTGAGGTGTGCTTGGCAGTGTGCTCTCAGCATGCACAGGACATGCCTGAGGTGTGCTTGGCAGTGTGCTCTCAGCATGCACAGAGCACTGCCTGTGGTGTGCTTGGCAGTGTGCCTCAGCACGCACTGAGCACTGCCTGAGGTGTGCTTGGCAGTGTGCTCTCAGCACGCACAGAGCACTGCCTGAGGTGTGCTTGGCAGTGTGCTCTCAGCATGCACAGGACACTGCCTGAGGTGTGCTTGGCAGTGTGCTCTCAGCACGCACAGAGCACTGCCTGAGGTGTGCTTGGAGGTGTGCTCACAGCATGCACAGAGCACAGCCTGAGGTGTGCTTGGCAGTGTGCTCTCAGCATGCACAGGACACTGCCTGAGGTGTGCTTGGCAGTGTGCTCTCAGCATGCACAGGACACTGCCTGAGGTGTGCTTGGCAGTGTGCTCTCAGCATGCACAGAGCACTGCCTGAGGTGTGTTTGGCAGTGTGCTCTCAGCATGCACAGGACACTGCCTGAGGTGTGCTTGGCAGTGTGCTCTCAGCATGCACAGGACATGCCTGAGGTGTGCTTGGCAGTGTGCTCTCAGCATGCACAGAGCACTGCCTGATGTGTGCTTGGCAGTGTGCTCTCAGCATGCACAGGATGCTGCCTGAGGTGTGCTTGGCAGTGTGCTCTCAGCATGCACAGAGCACTGCCTGAGGTGTGCTTGGCAGTGTGCTCTCAGCACGCACAGGACATGCCTGAGGTGTGCTTGGCAGTGTGCTCTCAGCACGCACAGGACGCTGCCTGAGGTGTGCTTGGCAGTGTGCTCTCAGCATGCACAGGACACTGCCTGAGGTGTGCTTGGCAGTGTGCTCTCAGCACGCACAGGAGACTGCCTGAGGTGTGCTTGGCAGTGTGCTCTCAGCATGCACAGAGCACTGCCTGAGGTGTGCTTGGCAGTGTGCTCTCAGCACGCACAGGACACTGCCTGAGGTGTGCTTGGCAGTGTGCTCTCAGCATGCACAGGACGCTGCCTGAGGTGTGCTTGGCAGTGTGCTCTCAGCACGCACAGGACATGCCTGAGGTGTGCTTGGCAGTGTGCTCAGCATGCACAGGACACTGCCTGAGGTGTGCTTGGCAGTGTGCTCTCAGCATGCACAGGACACTGCCTGAGGTGTGCTTGGCAGTGTGCTCTCAGCATGCACAGGACTTGCCTGAGGTGTGCTTGGCAGTGTGCTCTCAGCATGCACAGGACACTGCCTGAGGTGTGCTTGGCAGTGTGCTCTCAGCATGCACAGGACTTGCCTGAGGTGTGCTTGGCAGTGTGCTCTCAGCATGCACAGAGCACTGCCTGAGGTGTGTTTGGCAGTGTGCTCTCAGCATGCACAGGACACTGCCTGAGGTGTGCTTGGCAGTGTGCTCTCAGCATGCACAGGACATGCCTGAGGTGTGCTTGGCAGTGTGCTCTCAGCACGCACAGAGCACTGCCTGAGGTGTGCTTGGCAGTGTGCTCTCAGCATGCACAGGACGCTGCCTGAGGTGTGCTTGGCAGTGTGCTCTCAGCATGCACAGGACACTGCCTGAGGTGTGCTTGGCAGTGTGCTCTCAGCATGCACAGAGCACTGCCTGAGGTGTGCTTGGCAGTGTGCTCTCAGCACGCACAGGACATGCCTGAGGTGTGCTTGGCAGTGTGCTCTCAGCATGCACAGAGCTCTGCCTGAGGTGTGCTTGGCAGTGTGCTCTCAGCATGCACAGGACATGCCTGAGGTGTGCTTGGCAGTGTGCTCAGCACGCACAGAGCACTGCCTGATGTGTGCTTGGCAGTGTGCTCTCAGCATGCACAGGACTTGCCTGAGGTGTGCTTGGCAGTGTGCTCTCAGCATGCAGAGGACACTGCCTGTGGTGTGCTTGGCAGTGTGCTCTCAGCACGCACTGAGCACTGCCTGAGGTGTGCTTGGCAGTGTGCTCTCAGCACGCACAGAGCACTGCCTGAGGTGTGCTTGGCAGTGTGCTCTCAGCATGCACAGGACACTGCCTGAGGTGTGCTTGGCAGTGTGCTCTCAGCACGCACAGAGCACTGCCTGAGGTGTGCTTGGAGGTGTGCTCACAGCATGCACAGAGCACAGCCTGATGTGTGCTTGGCAGTGTGCTCTCAGCACGCACAGGACACTGCCTGAGGTGTGCTTGGCAGTGTGCTCTCAGCATGCACAGGACACTGCCTGAGGTGTGCTTGGCAGTGTGCTCTCAGCATGCACAGAGCACTGCCTGAGGTGTGTTTGGCAGTGTGCTCTCAGCATGCACAGGACACTGCCTGAGGTGTGCTTGGCAGTGTGCTCTCAGCATGCACAGGACATGCCTGAGGTGTGCTTGGCAGTGTGCTCTCAGCACGCACAGAGCACTGCCTGAGGTGTGCTTGGCAGTGTGCTCTCAGCATGCACAGGACGCTGCCTGAGGTGTGCTTGGCAGTGTGCTCTCAGCATGCACAGGACACTGCCTGAGGTGTGCTTGGCAGTGTGCTCTCAGCATGCACAGAGCACTGCCTGAGGTGTGCTTGGCAGTGTGCTCTCAGCACGCACAGGACATGCCTGAGGTGTGCTTGGCAGTGTGCTCTCAGCATGCACAGAGCACTGCCTGAGGTGTGCTTGGCAGTGTGCTCTCAGCATGCACAGGACATGCCTGAGGTGTGCTTGGCAGTGTGTGTGCTCAGCACGCACAGAGCACTGCCTGATGTGTGCTTGGCAGTGTGCTCTCAGCATGCACAGGACGCTGCCTGAGGTGTGCTTGGCAGTGTGCTCTCAGCATGCACAGAGCACTGCCTGAGGTGTGCTTGGCAGTGTGCTCTCAGCATGCACAGAGCACTGCCTGAGGTGTGCTTGGCAGTGTGCTCTCAGCACGCACAGGACATGCCTGAGGTGTGCTTGGCAGTGTGCTCTCAGCATGCACAGGACATGCCTGAGGTGTGCTTGGCAGTGTGCTCTCAGCACGCACAGGACATGCCTGAGGTGTGCTTGGCAGTGTGCTCTCAGCACGCACAGGACACTGCCTCAGGTGTGCTTGGCAGTGTGCTCTCAGCACGCACAGGAGACTGCCTGAGGTGTGCTTGGCAGTGTGCTCTCAGCATGCACAGAGCACTGCCTGAGGTGTGCTTGGCAGTGTGCTCAGCACGCACAGGACACTGCCTGAGGTGTGCTTGGCAGTGTGCTCTCAGCATGCACAGGACGCTGCCTGAGGTGTGCTTGGCATTGTGCTCAGCATGCAGAGGACACTGCCTGAGGTGTGCTTGGCAGTGTGCTCTCAGCATGCACAGGACATGCCTGAGGTGTGCTTGGCAGTGTGCTCTCAGCATGCACAGAGCACTGCCTGAGGTGTGCTTGGCAGTGTGCTCTCAGCACGCACAGGACACTGCCTGAGGTGTGCTTGGCAGTGTGCTCTCAGCACGCACAGAGCACTGCCTGAGGTGTGCTTGGCAGTGTGCTCTCAGCATGCACAGGACACTGCCTGAGGTGTGCTTGGCAGTGTGCTCTCAGCACGCACAGAGCACTGTCTGAGGTGTGCTTGGCAGTGTGCTCTCAGCACGCACAGGACACTGCCTGAGGTGTGCTTGGCAGTGTGCTCACAGCATGCACACGGCACTGCCTGAGGTGTGCTTGGCAGTGTGCTCTCAGCACGCACAGGACACTGCCTGAGGTGTGCTTGGCAGTGTGCTCAGCACGCACAGAGCACTGCCTGAGGTGTGCTTGGCAGTGTGCTCTCAGCACGCACAGGACACTGCCTGAGTTGTGCTTGGCAGTGTGCTCTCAGCACGCACAGAGCACTGCCTGAGGTGTGCTTGGCAGTGTGCTCTCAGCACGCACAGGACACTGCCTGAGGTGTGCTTGGCAGTGTGCTCTCAGCACGCACAGAGCACTGCCTGAGGTGTGCTTGGCAGTGTGCTCTCAGCACGCACAGGAGACTGCCTGAGGTGTGCTTGGCAGTGTGCTCTCAGCACGCACAGAGCACTGCCTGAGGTGTGCTTGGCAGTGTGCTCTCAGCACGCACAGGACACTGCCTGAGGTGTGCTTGGCAGTGTGCTCTCAGCATGCACAGAGCACTGCCTGAGGTGTGCTTGGCCGTGTGCTCTCAGCACGCACAGGACGCTGCCTGAGGTGTGCTTGGCAGTGTGCTCTCAGCATGCACAGGACATGCCTGAGTTGTGCTTGGCCGTGTGCTCTCAGCACGCACAGGACACTGCCTGAGGTGTGCTCGGCAGTGTGCTCTCAGCATGCACAGAGCACTGCCTGAGGTGTGCTTGGCAGTGTGCCCTCAGCACGCACAGGAGACTGCCTGAGGTGTGCTTGGCAGTGTGCTCTCAGCATGCACAGAGCACTGCCTGAGGTGTGCTTGGCAGTGTGCTCTCAGCATGCAGAGGACACTGCCTGAGGTGTGCTTGGCAGTGTGCTCTCAGCATGCAGAGGACACTGCCTGAGGTGTGCTTGGCAGTGTGCTCAGCATGCACAGAGCACTGCCTGAGGTGTGCTTGGCAGTGTGCTCTCAGCACGCACAGAGCACTGCCTGAGGTGTGCTTGGCAGTGTGCTCTCAGCATGCACAGGACACTGCCTGAGGTGTGCTTGGCAGTGTGCTCTCAGCATGCACAGGACGCTGCCTGAGGTGTGCTTGGCAGTGTGCTCTCAGCATGCACTGAGCACTGCCTGAGGTGTTATCCCAGTCTCAAGGCAGATCCTGCCTTGCCTGCCAGCAGGGCAGAACGCAATGAGACTCAGACATGCAGATTGTGGAAGTGTTGTAAAATTTAAATGGAAAAGCAGTGAAGTGTTTTACAGAATGGTGAATGTGCAGTGAGTGATCCCAAAGCATACCCAGAAACATCCCAGCTCTGCCCTGTCCCCACCTGAGGGTATACCCAAAAACCCCAGGGCTTTCTTCCCTCCCTCCAATGTTCGGCTGAGCTCAGCTGGCCAGATCTGAGACTGCCCTTCCCCCTTCTCTTCCTGGCATTAGGCCTAGCCATGTCAAAGAGGCCTTGATATAACTCCCCTTCCATTACCATATAGGCAGCATCTCCCACAGGAGCAGTGAGGGAAGAAAAAGGAAGTGAGACACTTTGCTGATAGATTTATAGGGAGGAGAACATTATGGGTATGACATGCACAGCTTCCTGTGTCCATCCACTGGGCTGGACACCCAGGGCAGCAGAGGTGTATCTTGTGTGGCAGTAGCAGAAGGCACCTGCCCTAAATTACCACACACCACCCCTTATTTCATACCATAATTCCTGCACCCAAAACATATCATCAAATAAGGCCAAGGGCATCCTGGCCTGCATTAGGAATAGTGTGGCCAGCAGGAGCAGGGAGGTCATTGTGCCCTGTGCTCAGCACTGGTTAGGCCACACCTTGAGTCCTGTGTCCAGGTCTGGGCCCCTCATTTTAAGAAGGACATTGAGACACTTGAAGGTGTCCAGAGAAGGGCAACAAGGCTGGGGAGAGGCCTTGAGCACAGCCCTGTGAGGAGAGGCTGAGGGAGCTGGGGTTGCTTAGCCTGGAGAAGAGGAGGCTCAGGGGAGACCTCATTGCTATCTACAACTATCTGAAGGGAGGTTGTAGCCAGGAAGGGGTTGGCCTCTCTAGCACCCAGCAGCAGAACAAGAGGACACAGTCTCAAGCTGTGCCAGGGAAGGTTTAGGCTGGAGGTGAGGAGAAAGTTCTTCACCGAGAGAGTCATTCACCATTGGGATGTGCTGCCCAGGAGGTGGTGGAGTCACCGTCCCTGGAGGTGTTCAAGAGGGGACTGGATGTGGCACTTGGTCTCTACAACTACCTGAAGGGAGGTTGTAGCCAGGCAGAGGTTGGCCTCTTCTCCCAGGCAGCCAGCACCAGAACAAGAGGACACAGTCTCAGGCTGCGCCAGGGCAGGTTTAGGCTGGATGTTAGGAAGAAGTTCTACACGGAGAGAGTGATTGCCCATTGGAATGGGCTACCTGTGGAGGTGGTGGAGTCACCTTCACTGGAGGTGTTCAGGAGAAGACTTGATGGGTGCTTGGCTGTATGGTCTAGTTGTTGGGTGGGTTGGATTGTTTGATGGGTTGGACGCGATGATCTTGAAGGTCTCTTCCAACCTGGTGTCTTGTATTGTATTGTATTGTATCACTTGGTGCCATGGTCTAGTCATGAGGTCTGTGGTGACAAGTTGGACTTGATGATCTTCGAGGTCTCTTCCAACCTTAGCGATACTGTGAGACTGTGATACTGTGAAATTAGAACTCTTCTGATGACATGTCTAGCAAAGTCCATGTCTTCATCTGGGCATCCTTCCAACCTGACTCTCATTCAGGCCCAAGTATCAGTCCATTCCAGTTCTTCTTCCTCATCTGATGGAGCCTCCCAGTGATGCAGAGTCATTCTTCTGCAGTGCCAGCTCTTCATGGACTTGATGGACATCCTGGTCACCTGGAAGCACCTCACAACTTCTCAGCCAAACCTTTATTTTCATCTACATCTCCTCAGGGGCATATTTCCACCCCTGGGGCAAGCCAGTTGGAACAATCAGGCTCCACGACCGCTCTTCCACCCCTCCAGGACACAGCACGCTGAGCCTCTCATAAACCTGCACGGACCTATCCCAAGCCCAGCGCCGACCGCTTCCAGCCGCGGCCCGAGGCTGTACGGACGCTTATCACAGGCACACCGCTCCCGCACTGAGCGTTCGCGTGCCGAGGCACGACAGCGTCCGGCTGCTCAGCCCTCCCCCAAACGAGGGAGTGGCTGCACAGCAACCCACCGAGAAGAGAGGTGGAGCCAGGTGCTAGGCGCCACGTACAGAGCACGTCTGAAAATTGGGGAAGAGATTACAGCTGCTGCCGCCTGAACGCAGGGCAGGGCTGCCGCTCTCTCTAACGCCGCGGTACAGGAGCAAAGTCAGCTCCACCCCTTGGGCACACACGTGGCTTTTCCAGCCAGAGCCATGGACGTGTTCCCAGAGCCTTTGAGAACGGCTTTCCAGATGAAGTCTCTGCTCGCCTTCCCGGGTTTCGGCACCAGAAGGACTGTGGTGGTTTGGCCCTGGCCTGGACGCCAGCTGCCCACCAAAGCAGCTCTATCGCTCCCTGTCTTAAGTGAACAGGGGGAGAGGGGAAAAAATATAACAGAAGCCAGGAATAGGATAGGAGCAGTTAAATAACAGCAATAAGCAAACAGCAACAGACAGCATGGAAGCACAAAGCAGAGAGAGCTGTTGGTCTCTCCTGCCCAGCAGCAGGATGATGGTCGCTCTTGGGCAGCAGGGCTCTCTAAGCTTGGTGGTTACCTGGGAGCACAGATGCCATGGATGAATCCCCCACTTCCTTCTTTCACAAGAGGACACAGTCTCAGGCTGCACCAGGGCAGGTTTAGGCTGGATGTTAGGAAGAAGTTCTGTACAGAGAGAGTGATTGCCCATTGGAATCGGCTACCAGTGGAGGTGGTGGAGTCACCTTCATTGGAGGTGTTCAGGAGGAGACTTGATGGGTGCTTGGCTGCATGGTTTAGTTGTTGGGTGGGTTGGATTGGTTGATGGGTTGGACACGATGATCTTGAAGGTCTCTTCCAACCTGGTGTATTGTATTATTGTATTGTATTGGCACCATCTCATCAACAAAACCATGGCACCAAGGGCCTCATCCAGTCCCCTCTTGAACACCTCCAGGGACAGTGACTCCACCACCTCCCTGGGCAGCACATTCCAGTGGCCAATCTCTCTTGCTGGAAAGAACTTTCTCCTCACCTCCAGCCTAAACCTCCCCTGGCACAGCTTGAGACTGTGTCCTCTTGTGCTGGTGCTGGGTGCCTGGGAGAAGAAACCAACCCCCTCCTGGCTGCAACCTCCCTTCAGGTAGTTGTAGAGAACAAGAAGGTCACCCCTGAGCCTCCTCTTCTCCAGGCTAAGCAACCCCAGCTCCCTCAGCTTCTCCTCACAGGGCTGTGCTCCAGACCCCTCACCAACTTTGTTGCCCAAGCAAAGACAATCCCATGAGTGGGTTTGCCTTTCCCCATAGGAAGAGCAACCCACACTGCCTTTCCTAGCCATTTTCCCATGTGTACCACTGGGACTTTATCTCTCCCCACAGTGTGCAAGGTTCTGTTTGGGCAGAACCAGGATGGTTAGCTGATCCTCGAGAATTAACCAGCCAAGTGGCTTCTGCTAAATTTACATCCCAGTGCCTCCACGCCCCATGCTTTCAACATAGTCTTTAGCAGTCCATTGTATCTTTCAACCTTCCCAGAGGCTTGTGGGTGGTAGGGAATGTGATACACCCATTCAATGCCATGCTTCTTGGCCCAGGAGCTGATGGCATTGCTCCTGCAATGAGTCACTTTGTCAGACTTGATTCATTCAGGGATACCATGTCACCACAGGATTGGCCTCTCAAGGCCTAAGATGGTGTTCTGGGCAGTGGCATGATTTTCAGGATATGTCTCCAACCAGCCTGTAGTTGCTTCTGCCATGGTGAGGATGTAGTGCTTGCCTTGGCATGTTTGTGGCAGTGGTCCAATATAGTCAATCTGCCAGACCTCACCATAGCAAACACCCAGCCCCCAACCTCTGTTCCAGAGAGACTTGGCTTTGGTGCAGCATAGGTTTCACAGTCATGTGTGACCTGTGGGATGGCTTCCATGGTCAAGTCCACCCCTCGGTCACGAGCCCACCTGTACGTAGCATCTCTCCCTAAATGTCCTGATGTTTCATGGGCACATCGAGCTACAAACAGTTCACCTTTACGCTCCCAGTTTAGATCCACCTGAGCTACATCAATCCTGGCAGCCTTGTCTGCATGCTCATTGTTATGATGTTCTTAATTGTCATGACTTTTAGGTACGTGAGCATCAGCGTGATGTACCCTCAGAGTCATGTTCTCCTTCCGAGCAGCAATGTCCTGCCACAATGAGGCAGTTCAAGTAGGCTTGCCCCTGCGTTGCCAATTGGTCTTCTTCCACTGCTGTAGCCATCCCCACAAGGCCTAGGGAAGACTGTGTTTCTTTCGTGTTGGATGGTGGAGACATGGCTGCTATCTTGTTGACCATGTCCATAAGTACATGACAGCATCCATCCTGCCACTTCATTCCCAAGAACTGAATTTCTTGTGCAGGCCCTTGGACTCTGCTTTTCTTTATAGCAAATCCAGCCTTCAGGAGAATCTGTATAATTTTTCTCCCTTCTTGAACACTTCCTTTGCTTTATTGCTCCACACAAAGATACCATCAATGTACTGAAGATGTTCAGGGGCCTCACCCTTTTCCAGTTCACTCTGGATTAGTCCATGACAAATGGTGAAGCTATGCTTCCACAACCGGGGCAATCCATTCCAGCCTAAACTACCAAAGGTGTGTTTGGCAGTGTGCTCTCAGCATGCACAGGGCAATGCCTGAGGTGTGCTTGGCAGTGTGCTCTCAGCATGCACAGAGCACTGCCTGAGGAGTGCTTGGCAGTGTGCTCTCAGCATGCACAGGACACTGCCTGAGGTGTGCTTGGCAGTGTGCTCTCAGCATGCACAGGACACTGCCTGAGGTGTGCTTGGCAGTGTGCTCTCAACATGCACAGGACACTGCCTGAGGTGTGCTTGGCAGTGTGCTCTCAGCATGCACAGGACACTGCCTGAGGTGTGCTTGGCAGTGTGCTCTCAGCATGCACTCAGCATGCACAGGACATGCCTGAGGTGTGCTTGGCAGTGTCCTCTCAGCATGCACAGAGCACAGGACATGCCTGAGGTGTGCTTGGCAGTGTGCTCTCAGCATGCACAGAGCACTGCCTGAGGTGTGCTTGGCAGTGTGCTCTCAGCATGCACAGAGCACTGCCTGAGGTGTGCTTGGCAGTGTGCTCTCAGCACGCACAGAGCACTGCCTGAGGTGTGCTTGGCAGTGTGCTCTCAGCACGCACAGGACGCTGCCTGAGGTGTGCTTGGCAGTGTGCTCTCAGCACGCACAGGACGCTGCCTGAGGTGTGCTTGGCAGTGTGCTCTCAGCATGCACAGGACGCTGCCTGAGGTGTGCTTGGCAGTGTGCTCTCAGCATGCACAGAGCACTGCCTGAGGTGTGCTTGGCAGTGTGCTCTCAGCATGCACAGGGCACTGCCTGAGGTGTGCTTGGCAGTGTGCTCTCAGCATGCACAGAGCACTGCCTGAGGTGTGCTTGGCAGTGTGCTCTCAGCATGCACAGGACACTGCCTGAGGTGTGCTTGGCAGTGTGCTCTCAGCATGCACAGGGCACTGCCTGAGGTGTGCTTGGCAGTGTGCTCTCAGCATGCACAGAGCACTGCCTGAGGTGTGCTTGGCAGTGTGCTCTCAGCATGCACAGGACACTGCCTGAGGTGTGCTTGGCAGTGTGCTCTCAGCATGCACAGGACATGCCTGAGGTGTGCTTGGCAGTGTGCTCTCAGCATGCACAGAGCACTGCCTGAGGTGTGCTTGGCAGTGTGCTCTCAGCATGCACAGAGCACTGCCTGAGGTGTGCTTGGCAGTGTGCTCTCAGCATGCACAGGGCACTGCCTGAGGTGTGCTTGGCAGTGTGCTCTCAGCATGCACAGAGCACTGCCTGAGGTGTGCTTGGCAGTGTGCTCTCAGCATGCACAGAGCACTGCCTGAGGTGTGCTTGGCAGTGTGCTCTCAGCATGCACAGGGCACTGCCTGAGGTGTGCTTGGCAGTGTGCTCTCAGCATGCACAGGACACTGCCTGAGGTGTGCTTGGCAGTGTGCTCTCAGCATGCACAGGACACTGCCTGAGGTGTGCTTGGCAGTGTGCTCTCAGCATGCACAGGACACTGCCTGAGGTGTGCTTGGCAGTGTGCTCTCAGCACGCACAGAGCACTGCCTGAGGTGTGCTTGGCAGTGTGCTCTCAGCATGCACAGAGCACTGCCTGAGGTGTGCTTGGCAGTGTGCTCTCAGCACGCACAGGACACTGCCTGAGGTGTGCTTGGCAGTGTGCTCTCAGCATGCACAGGACATGCCTGAGGTGTGCTTGGCAGTGTGCTCTCAGCACGCACAGGACACTGCCTGAGGTGTGCTTGGCAGTGTGCTCTCAGCATGCACAGGAGACTGCCTGAGGTGTGCTTGGCAGTGTCCTCACAGCATGCACAGAGCAGGACATGCCTGAGGTGTGCTTGGCAGTGTGCTCTCAGCATGCACAGAGCACTGCCTGAGGTGTGCTTGGCAGTGTGCTCTCAGCACGCACAGAGCACTGCCTGAGGTGTGCTTGGCAGTGTGCTCTCAGCATGCACAGGACACTGCCTGAGGTGTGCTTGGCAGTGTGCTCTCAGCATGCACAGGACACTGCCTGAGGTGTGCTTGGCAGTGTGCTCTCAGCATGCACAGGACACTGCCTGAGGTGTGCTTGGCAGTGTGCTCTCAGCATGCACAGGACACTGCCTGAGGTGTGCTTGGCAGTGTGCTCTCAGCATGCACAGAGCACTGCCTGAGGTGTGCTTGGCAGTGTGCTCTCAGCATGCACAGGACACTGCCTGAGGTGTGCTTGGCAGTGTGCTCTCAGCATGCACAGAGCACTGCCTGAGGTGTGCTTGGCAGTGTGCTCTCAGCATGCACAGAGCACTGCCTGAGGTGTGCTTGGCAGTGTGCTCTCAGCATGCACAGAGCACTGCCTGAGGTGTGCTTGGCAGTGTGCTCTCAGCATGCACAGGACACTGCCTGAGGTGTGCTTGGCAGTGTGCTCTCAGCATGCACAGGACGCTGCCTGAGGTGTGCTTGGCAGTGTGCTCTCAGCATGCACAGAGCACTGCCTGAGGTGTGCTTGGCAGTGTGCTCTCAGCATGCACAGAGCACTGCCTGAGGTGTGCTTGGCAGTGTGCTCTCAGCATGCACAGAGCACTGCCTGAGGTGTGCTTGGCAGTGTGCTCTCAGCATGCACACAGGCACTGCCTGAGGTGTGCTTGGCAGTGTGCTCTCAGCATGCACAGAGCACTGCCTGAGGTGTGCTTGGCAGTGGCAGTGTGCTCTCAGCATGCACAGAGCACTGCCTGAGGTGTGCTTGGCAGTGTCCTCTGCACAGCATGCACAGGACACTGCCTCAGAGGTGTGCTTGGCAGTGTGCTCTCAGCATGCACAGAGGACACTGCCTGAGGTGTGCTTGGCAGTGTGCTCTCAGCATGCACAGAGCACTGCCTGAGGTGTGCTTGGCAGTGTGCTCTCAGCATGCACAGGACACTGCCTGAGGTGTGCTTGGCAGTGTGCTCTCAGCATGCACAGAGCACACTGCCTGAGGTGTGCTTGGCAGTGTGCTCTCAGCATGCACAGGACGCTGCCTGAGGTGTGCTTGGCAGTGTGCTCTCAGCATGCACAGAGCACTGCCTGAGGTGTGCTTGGCAGTGTGCTCTCAGCATGCACAGAGCACTGCCTGAGGTGTGCTTGGCAGTGTGCTCTCAGCATGCACAGAGCACTGCCTGAGGTGTGCTTGGCAGTGTGCTCTCAGCATGCACAGGACACTGCCTGAGGTGTGCTTGGCAGTGTGCTCTCAGCATGCACAGGCACTGCCTGAGGTGTGCTTGGCAGTGTGCTCTCAGCATGCACAGAGCACTGCCTGAGGTGTGCTTGGCAGTGTGCTCTCAGCATGCACAGAGCACTGCCTGAGGTGTGCTTGGCAGTGTGCTCTCAGCATGCACAGAGCACTGCCTGAGGTGTGCTTGGCAGTGTGCTCTCAGCATGCACAGAGCACTGCCTGAGGTGTGCTTGGCAGTGTGCTCTCAGCATGCACAGAGCACTGCCTGAGGTGTGCTTGGCAGTGTGCTCTCAGCATGCACAGGACACTGCCTGAGGTGTGCTTGGCAGTGTGCTCTCAGCATGCACAGGAGCACTGCCTGAGGTGTGCTTGGCAGTGTGCTCTCAGCATGCACAGAGCACTGCCTGAGGTGTGCTTGGCAGTGTGCTCTCAGCATGCACAGAGCACTGCCTGAGGTGTGCTTGGCAGTGTGCTCTCAGCATGCACAGAGCACTGCCTGAGGTGTGCTTGGCAGTGTGCTCTCAGCATGCACAGGACACTGCCTGAGGTGTGCTTGGCAGTGTGCTCTCAGCATGCACAGAGCACTGCCTGAGGTGTGCTTGGCAGTGTGCTCTCAGCATGCACAGGACACTGCCTGAGGTGTGCTTGGCAGTGTGCTCTCAGCATGCACAGGCACTGCCTGAGGTGTGCTTGGCAGTGTGCTCTCAGCATGCACAGGACACTGCCTGAGGTGTGCTTGGCAGTGTGCTCTCAGCATGCACAGGACACTGCCTGAGGTGTGCTTGGCAGTGTGCTCTCAGCATGCACAGAGCACTGCCTGAGGTGTGCTTGGCAGTGTGCTCTCAGCATGCACAGAGCACTGCCTGAGGTGTGCTTGGCAGTGTGCTCTCAGCATGCACAGAGCACTGCCTGAGGTGTGCTTGGCAGTGTGCTCTCAGCATGCACAGGACACTGCCTGAGGTGTGCTTGGCAGTGTGCTCTCAGCATGCACAGGACATGCCTGAGGTGTGCTTGGCAGTGTGCTCTCAGCATGCACAGGACACTGCCTGAGGTGTGCTTGGCAGTGTGCTCTCAGCATGCACAGGACATGCCTGAGGTGTGCTTGGCAGTGTGCTCTCAGCATGCACAGGACACTGCCTGAGGTGTGCTTGGCAGTGTGCTCTCAGCATGCACAGAGCACTGCCTGAGGTGTGGCAGTGTCTCAGCATGCACAGGACACTGCCTGAGGTGTGCTTGGCAGTGTGCTCTCAGCATGCACAGGACATGCCTGAGGTGTGCTTGGCAGTGTGCTCTCAGCATGCACAGAGCACTGCCTGAGGTGTGCTTGGCAGTGTGCTCTCAGCATGCACAGAGCACTGCCTGAGGTGTGCTTGGCAGTGTGCTCTCAGCATGCACAGAGCACTGCCTGAGGTGTGCTTGGCAGTGTGCTCTCAGCACGCACAGGACACTGCCTGAGGTGTGCTTGGCAGTGTGCTCTCAGCATGCACAGAGCACTGCCTGAGGTGTGCTTGGCAGTGTGCTCTCAGCATGCACAGGACACTGCCTGAGGTGTGCTTGGCAGTGTGCTCTCAGCATGCACAGGACATGCCTGAGGTGTGCTTGGCAGTGTGCTCAGCAGCACAGGACACTGCCTGAGGTGTGCTTGGCAGTGTGCAGCATGCACAGGACTTGCCTGTGTTTGGCAGTGTGCTCTCAGCATGCACAGAGCACTGCCTGAGGTGTGCTTGGCAGTGTGCTCTCAGCATGCACAGGACATGCCTGAGGTGTGCTTGGCAGTGTGCTCTCAGCACGCACAGAGCACTGCCTGAGGTGTGCTTGGCAGTGTGCTCTCAGCATGCACAGAGCACTGCCTGAGGTGTGCTTGGCAGTGTGCTCTCAGCATGCACAGGACACTGCCTGAGGTGTGCTTGGCAGTGTGCTCTCAGCATGCACAGAGCACTGCCTGAGGTGTGCTTGGCAGTGTGCTCTCAGCATGCACAGGACACTGCCTGAGGTGTGCTTGGCAGTGTGCTCTCAGCATGCACAGAGCACTGCCTGAGGTGTGCTTGGCAGTGTGCTCTCAGCACGCACAGAGCACTGCCTGAGGTGTGCTTGGCAGTGTGCTCTCAGCATGCACAGAGCACTGCCTGAGGTGTGCTTGGCAGTGTGCTCTCAGCATGCACAGGACACTGCCTGAGGTGTGCTTGGCAGTGTGCTCTCAGCATGCACAGGGCACTGCCTGAGGTGTGCTTGGCAGTGTGCTCTCAGCACGCACAGGACGCTGCCTGAGGTGTGCTTGGCAGTGTGCTCTCAGCATGCACAGAGCACTGCCTGAGGTGTGCTTGGCAGTGTGCTCTCAGCATGCACAGGACACTGCCTGAGGTGTGCTTGGCAGTGTGCTCTCAGCATGCACAGAGCACTGCCTGAGGTGTGCTTGGCAGTGTGCTCTCAGCACGCACAGGGCACTGCCTGAGGTGTGCTTGGCAGTGTGCTCTCAGCACGCACAGGACGCTGCCTGAGGTGTGCTTGGCAGTGTGCTCTCAGCACACAGAGCACTGCCTGAGGTGTGCTTGGCAGTGTGCTCTCAGCATGCACAGAGCACTGCCTGAGGTGTGCTTGGCAGTGTGCTCTCAGCATGCACAGAGCACTGCCTGAGGTGTGCTTGGCAGTGTGCTCTCAGCATGCACAGAGCACTGCCTGAGGTGTGCTTGGCAGTGTGCTCAGCATGCACAGGACACTGCCTGAGCTTGGCAGTGTGCTCTCAGCATGCACAGAGCACTGCCTGAGGTGTGCTTGGCAGTGTGCTCTCAGCACGCACAGAGCACTGCCTGAGGTGTGCTTGGCAGTGTGCTCTCAGCACGCACAGAGCGCTGCCTGAGGTGTGCTTGGCAGTGTGCTCTCAGCACGCACAGAGCACTGCCTGAGGTGTGCTTGGCAGTGTGCTCTCAGCATGCACAGAGCACTGCCTGAGTTGTGCTTGGCAGTGTGCTCTCAGCATGCACAGAGCACTGCCTGAGGTGTGCTTGGCAGTGTGCTCTCAGCAGGCACAGAGCACTGCCTGAGGTGTGCTTGGCAGTGTGCTCTCAGCACGCACAGAGCACTGCCTGAGGTGTGCTTGGCAGTGTGCTCAGCACGCACAGAGCACTGCCTGAGGTGTGCTTGGCAGTGTGCACAGCACAGGGCACTGCCTGAGGTGTGCTTGGCAGTGTGCTCTCAGCACGCACAGGACGCTGCCTGAGGTGTGCTTGGCAGTGTGCTCTCAGCACGCACAGGACGCTGCCTGAGGTGTGCTTGGCAGTGTGCTCTCAGCACGCACAGAGCACTGCCTGAGGTGTGCTTGGCAGTGTGCTCTCAGCATGCACAGGACGCTGCCTGAGGTGTGCTTGGCAGTGTGCTCTCAGCATGCACAGAGCACTGCCTGAGGTGTGCTTGGCAGTGTGCTCTCAGCACGCACAGAGCACTGCCTGAGGTGTGCTTGGCAGTGTGCTCTCAGCATGCACAGGACACTGCCTGAGGTGTGCTTGGCAGTGTGCTCTCAGCATGCACAGGACGCTGCCTGAGGTGTGCTTGGCAGTGTGCTCTCAGCATGCACAGAGCACTGCCTGAGGTGTGCTTGGCAGTGTCCTCTCAGCATGCACAGGGCACTGCCTGAGGTGTGCTTGGCAGTGTCCTCTCAGCATGCACAGGGCACTGCCTGAGGTGTGCTTGGCAGTGTGCTCTCAGCATGCACAGAGCACTGCCTGAGGTGTGCTTGGCAGTGTGCTCTCAGCATGCACAGGACACTGCCTGAGGTGCTATAGTGGTGTGATGGTTTAATCCACCCACACCCACATAAAGATCAGCTAAACTCAGCCAGAGAAGCGAATGGAAAGCTGTATTTTACAAGCAGTAATGAAATGAATATATACAAAATATGCAATATTTGCAACATTATACAAGAATTTCCAAGAAAGAACACAGACACAGAAGTCCCCCTCACAGGAGGATCCCACCTTGGGTTCCCCCCAAACCTCTCTCCCCCTCCTTCCCTTTCCCCTAGTAGTTAATTAGGCAGAAAAGGAGAAAGAGAGAGAAAAGGATATTAAGGGAAATTTGTTAGCTCAAAGCAGTTGTTAAGAAAGGTAGTTTCTCTTATCAGTTTCAGTCCAGGGCCAGTTGATGCTCTCTGGCCAAGAAACCAAAAATGAGACAGACTGAAGCAGGAGTGAGTGAGGGAAAATAATGTGAGATAGATTTGCTATGGTAGATCTCACATCTGACCAATGAAATTAATTTAGAATGAAGCTTTGTTTTCCTTTTTGCACCTAAACATTCAGCTAGAGAATTCTGCAGCTGTCTTTTCGTAAAGGTACAGCCTAAACTGTCACAGTCTGCCCCTTCTAATCAATTCCATTGACTGTTTGCACTGTCCATCTTATCTAAAACAATATCTACAATGTGTAAGTAAAGTTCACAGTCCATACCTGCTGTTCTCAAATCCAAGAACCTTCTGATTCAGCAGTCCAAGAAAATCAGGAAACACGAAAACAGAAAACAGTTTGTCTCCTCGCAGACAAAGCAAAGAAAAGGGAACAGGGACTCTCAGGTGACTCAGGGTTCTCAGGCTTCCTGAGCCGTGGATTCCTCATGAATTCTTCCTTGGGCGCGATGTATCCATACAACACTCTGAAATTAAACTCTCTCAGCTAAAGTTAGATTTCTTTGTGGAATACACTGAATTTCACCATTCTCTTGCATTACCCAATAAGTGTGACCAGGACCTTCAGCTGAAACCACCCCTCGGACAGGTTTAGCCTCTCCTGAGGGAGAAAATACCCAAAGAATTTTACCTAACAGATTCTTTTATCTAACATCAGGAACTCTATCACCTTCTACTTTCTGCAGCAGATCTGAGTGTGCCGCTCCAGCTCGGTTCACTGAACCTCTACTGTTTAGCAGCCAGGTTGGTGGTGGTAAATGTTTTCCCCAGTTTTCCAAAGATCCACCCCCATGGCTTTAAGAGTGGTCTTCAGCAAACATGGTTTGTAGCGTTCAATCTTCCCTGCAGCTGGTGCATAGTAGGGGATGTGGAATATCCACTCCATGCCTGCTCTTTGGCCCAGCTCTTTACAAGACTGTTTCTGAAATGAGTTCCGTTGTCTGACTCAATCCTCTCTGGAGTTCCATGTCTCCACAGGATTTGTCTCTCCAGACCAAGAATGGTGTTAGGTGCAGTTGCATGTGTGTGGTGGTTTAGGCTGGGTGCCAGCCCCTGATGCCACTGCACAAGCCACACCTGGGATGTCCCAAAGAGGGCCCAGCTCAGGGGTGGTCACAGGAAGCCAGATATTTCACCCCATAATGCCCTGCTCTCCGATAAAACATCAGTGAGTGGTCCTCACTTCCTCTTTCTTCCCTCGACTCTGCCTAGGTAAATGGCGTGAACTGCCTCCCTTGGGTGTGCCCAGGCCCAAGGCTGGGTTGTGGGGGAGAAAGAGCCCTGGGGGTGTGTGTGTGTGTGTGTGTACTCCGATATGAGGGTGGGATGTTCTTGGGTCTGTTTTGGGATCTCTTTTGTCACAGTGCTTGTGGTTCTCTGTAAAACTTTCATTGTTTTTCCATTTAAACTTTCCACCATTTTTTGCAATCCGTTTGTCTGAGTCTTTCATTTGCCCATGGTGGGAGAATTGGTCTCTCAACCTACCACATTTAATGGTGTAGCCAGGCCAGGAGCTGCTTGCTGTGAAACTGCAGATCGGATTGCAAAAGATGGAGAGTTTAAAGTCAGATCTGGGCATTGCTGGTTTGGAAGTTGGGGCTCAAGTTTTCTTGCTGGGGCGACTGTGTGAGCTCCTATGGACTGCAGGTGGACACCTGATGCGTGGCTGATGGCATGGAAGTCCCTCCTGTTGCTTGAAAGCAGCAAGGGGTGGTTCTTTCTGTGGCCATGGGCACGGGGTAGCTTAAGAATGTGAGACCTGCCTTTCATCCTCCTTGTTCTCTGTGGAGCGGCAAGCGGCAGGGAGCGATGTGGAGGAGGGGCAGTGGCAAGCAGACCGGAGTCAGGCCTGTTGTCGCTGCGGGGGAAGGCCACCCATGGCGAGCAGACAAGCGATGGCTCCTGGAACCCGAGAAGGTGAGCGGGGACTTCCGCTGGAGAGCCGTCCTCAAAGGCTCTGGGAACGCGCTCATGGCTTTGGCTGGAAAAGCCGTTTGGGTGCCCGAAGGGGTGGAGGTGACTTTGATTCTGCATCACAGCGATAGAGACAGTGGGAGCCCTGCCGTGCTGTGTTCAAGTGGCGGCAGCGGCACTGCCTGTGCCGTGCTGCATTTGAGCAGTGGTGGCACCGCCTGTGCCATGCTGTGTTCAAGTGGCGGCAGCGGCACTGCCTGTGCCGTGCTGCGTTCGAGCAGCGGCGGCACCGCCTGTACCATGCTGTGTTCAGGCGGCAGCAACACTGCCTGTGCCGTGCTGCGTTTGAGCAGCGGCAGCACCACCTGTGCCATGCTGTGTTCAAGTGGCGGCAGCGGCACTGCCTGTGCCGTGCTGCGTTCAAGCAGTGGTGGCACCACCCATGCCATGCTGTGTTCAAGTGGGGGCAGCGGCACTGCCTGTGCCGTGCTGCGTTTGAGCAGCAGCAGCACCACCCGTGCCATGCTGTGTTCAAGTGGCGGCAGCGGCACTGCCTGTGCCGTGCTGCACTCGAGCAGTGGTGGCAGTGCCATGCTGTGTTCACCGGCACTGCCTGTGCCGTGCTGCGTTCGAGCAGTGGCAGCACCACCCGTGCCATGCTGTGTTCAGGCATCAGCAGCACTGCCTGTGCCGTGCTGCATTCGAGCAGTGGCAGCACCACCCGTGCCATGCTGTGTTCAGGCAGCAGCGGCACTGCCTGTACCATGCTGTGTTCAGGCGGTAGCATCACTGCCTGTGCCATGCTGCATTCAGGAGCAGCAGCAGCACCACCCGTGCCATGTTGTGTTCAGTGGCGGCAGCGGCACTGCCTGTGCCATGCTGCATTCGAGCAGCAGCAGCACCACCCGTGCCATGCTGTGTTCAAGTGGCGGCAGCGGCACTGCCTGTGCCGTGCTGCGTTCGAGCAGCAGCAGCACCACCCGTGCCATGCTGTGTTCAAGTGGCGGCAGCGGCACTGCCTGTGCCGTGCTGCATTCGAGCAGCAGCAGCACCACCCGTGCCATGCTGTGTTCAAGTGGCGGCAGCGGCACTGCCTGTGCCGTGCTGCATTCGAGCAGCAGCAGCACCACCCGTGCCATGCTGTGTTCAGGCGGCAGCGGCACTGCCTGTGCCGTGCTGCGTTCGAGCAGCAGCAGCACCACCCGTGCCATGCTGTGTTCAGGCGGCAGCGGCACTGCCTGTGCCGTGCTGCGCTCGAGCAGCAGCAGCACCACCCGTGCCATGCTGTGTTCAAGTGGTGGCAGCGGCACTGCCTGTGCCGTGCTGCGTTCGAGCAGTGGTGGCACCACCCGTGCCATGTTGTGTTCAAGTGGGGGCAGCGGCACTGCCTGTGCCGTGCTGCGTTCGAGCAGCAGCAGCACCACCCGTGCCATGCTGTGTTCAAGTGGCGGCAGCGGCACTGCCTGTGCCGTGCTGCGTTCGAGCAGTGGCGGCACCGCCTGTACCATGCTGTGTTCAGGCGTCAGCAGCACTGCCTGTGCTGTGCTGCATTCGAGCAGCGGCAGCACCACCCGTGCCATGCTGTGTTCAGGCAGCGGCGGCACTGCCTGTACCATGCTGTGTTCAGGTGGTAGCAGCACTGCCTGTGCCATGCTGCATTCGAGCAGCAGCAGCACCACCCGTGCCATGCTGTGTTCAGGCAGCGGCGGCACTGCCTGTGCCATGCTGCATTCGAGCAGCAGCAGCACCACCCGTGCCATGCTGTGTTCAGGCAGCGGCGGCACTGCCTGTGCCATGGTGCATTCGAGCAGCAGCAGCACCACCCGTGCCATGCTGTGTTCAGGCAGCGGCGGCACTGCCTGTGCCATGCCGCATTCGAGCAGCAGCAGCACCACCCGTGCCATGCTGTGTTCAGGCGGCGGCAGCTGTAAATCTCTTCCCTGGATTTCGGATATGTTCCGAAAATGGCGCCTAGCACCTGGCTCTGCCTCCTCTCTTCTCAGTGGGTTGTGATGCAGCTGCTCCCTCTTCCGGGGGACGGCTGTGCAGCCGGATGCTGTCATGCCTCAGTATGTGAACGCCCAGTGGGGGGCGATGTACCTGAGATGAGCATTTGTATAGCCTCAGACCGTGACTGGAAGTGCTCGGCAATGGGATTGGAGTAGGCCCGTGCAGGATTATGGGAGGCTCAACGTGCGGCTCCCTGGAAGGATGGAAAAAAAGTGGTCGTGGAGCCTGATTGCTCCAACTGGCTTGCCCCAGGGGTGGAAAAAAGCTGCTGAGTAAACGTAGAAGCAAATAAAGGCTCGGCTGAGAAGTTGTGAGTTATTTCCAGGTGACCAGGATGTCCCAATGAGTCCACAAAGAATTCACACTGCAGAAGAATGACTCTGCGTCGCTGGGAGATTCCATCACATGAGGAAGAAGAACTGGAATGGACTAATACTTGAGCATGAGTGAGAGACTGTGTGGAAGGACATCCAGATGAAGACATGGACTGTTGCTAGACATGTCACCAGAAGAGTTCTAATTTGATGATATGTTTTGGGTGCAGGGATTATGGATGAAATAAGGGGTGGTGTGTGGTGGTTCAGGCTGGGTGCCGGCCCCTGATGCCACTGCACAAGCCACACCTGGGATGTCCCAAAGAGGGCCCAGCCCAGTGGGTGGTCACAGGAAGCCAGGTGTTTCATCCCATAATGCCCTGCTCCCCTTTAAAATATCAGTGGGGGGTGCTCACTTCCTCTTTCTTCCCTCATCGCTGCCTAGGTAACGGGCTGAGCTGCCTCCCTTGGGCCTGCCCAGGCCCAAGGCTGGGTTGGTGGGGGAGAAAGAGCCCTGGGGGTGGGTTTTAGGTGCACCCCCAGGTGGGGGGTGGGTATGGGTATGTTGGGTATGTTGGGTATGTTGGGTATGTTGGGTATGTTTTGGGATCTCTCTTTTGTCACGGTGCTTGTGGTTCCCTGTAAAACCTTCATGGTTGTTTTTTTTTTCATTTAAACTTTCCACCATTTTTGCAATCCGTTTGGCTGTGTCTTTCTTTTGCCCCTGGTGGGAGAGTTGGCCTCTCAACCTACTACAATGTGGAACTGGATAAGTTTCCAACCATCCAGTGTTCGCCTCTACCATAGTAAGCACATACTGCTTACCAGAATGAGAACGCGGTAGAGCGATGTAGTCAATCTGCCAAGCTTCACCATACTTGTACTTGGACCATCTGTCACCATACCACAAGGGCTTAATTCGCTTTGCCTGTTTGATAGCAGCACAAATGTCCATCCTTGGTCATACTGTGATACTGTAACGTCCCAGTCATGGATGACTTGTGTGATAGCATCCATGGAAATGTCTATGGATCTGTCACGTGCCCACTGGTATGTTGCATCTCTGCCTTGATGTCCTGACGAATTGTGAGCCCACCGAGCTAAGAATATCTCACCTCGGTGTTTCCAGTCGAGATCAAGATCAGAGTCCATGTCTGCTTGAGAAACTCTTGCAGCTAGATCTGCCTGGTGGTTGTGTTGCTGTTCCTCAGCAGCTTTGCTCTTAGGAATGTGAGCATCAATGTGTCTCACCTTCACTGGAATTCTCTCGATTCGATCAGCAATGTCCTGCCACAGGTCAGCTGCCCAAATGGCCTTTCCTTTCCTCTGCCAACCGCTCTTTTTCCAGTTCTTTAGCCAACCCCACAGAGCATTGGCTACCATCCATGAGTCGGTGTAGAGATAAAGCTTTGGCCATCTCTCACGTTCAGCTACGTCGAGAGCTAGCTGCACAGCTTTTACCTCTGCGAACTGACTGGATTCTCCTTCTCCATCCTTTGCCTCTGCAACTCGGCGTGTTGGACTCCACACTGCAGACTTCCACCTTCGCTTGTTCCCGACAAGACGACAGGAACCGTCTGTGAACAAAGCATATTTCTTTTCATCATCAGATAGGTCATTGTAAGGAGGAGCTTCCTCAGCACGAGTTACTCTCTCCTCTGGAGGTTTGGTACAGTTGGTACCTTCAGGCCAACTTGAGATCACCTCCACCAGACCAGGTCTTTCAAGATTTCCCATTCGAGCTCTCTGTGTTATCAGAGCCATCCACTTAGACCAGGTGGAATCTGTTGCATGATGTGGTGTGGAACCTTTGCCTTTGAACATCCAATTCAAAACTGGTAATCTGGGAGCTAAGAGAAGTTGTGATTCAGTTCCAATCACTTCAGAAGCTGCTTTGACTCCTTCATAGGCAGCTAGAATCTCTTTCTCTGTTGGAGTATAATTTGCCTATACAAGAAAGAACACAAACAGAGAAATCACCCTTGCAGGAGGATCCCACCTCGGGTTCCCCCCAAAACTCTATCCCACTCATTCCCATTCCCCTAGTCATTAATTGGGGAGAAAAGGAGAAAGAGAGAGAAAAGGATATTAAGGGAAATTTGTTAGCTCAAAATGGTTGTAAAGAAAGGTAGTTTCTCTTATCAGTTTCAGTCCAGGGTCAGTTGATGCTCTCTGGCCAAGAAACCAAAAGCCAGGCAGACTGAAGCTGGAGTGAGGGAGGGAAAATAATGTGAGAGAGATTTGCTATGGTAGATCTCACATCTGACCAATGAAGTTCATTTAGAATGAATCTTTGTTTTTCTTTTTACACCTCAAGATTCAGCTAGAGAATTCTGCAGCTGTCTTTTCTTAAAGGTACAGCCTAAACTGCCTGAGGTGTGCTTGGCAGTGTGCTCTCAGCATGCACAGGACGCTGCCTGAGGTGTGCTTGGCAGTGTGCTCTCAGCATGCACAGGACACTGCCTGAGGTGTGCTTGGCAGTGTGCTCTCAGCATGCACAGGACATGCCTGAGGTGTGCTTGGCAGTGTGCTCTCAGCATGCACAGAGCACTGCCTGAGGTGTGCTTGGCAGTGTGCTCTCAGCATGCACAGAGCACTGCCTGAGGTGTGCTTGGCAGTGTGCTCTCAGCATGCACAGGACGCTGCCTGAGGTGTGCTTGGCAGTGTGCTCTCAGCATGCACAGGACACTGCCTGAGGTGTGCTTGGCAGTCTGCTCTCAGCATGCACAGAGCACTGCCTCAGGTGTGCTTGGCAGTGTGCTCTCAGCATGCACAGGACATGCCTGAGGTGTGCTTGGCAGTGTGCTCTCAGCATGCACAGAGCACTGCCTGAGGTGTGCTTGGCAGTGTGCTCTCAGCATGCACAGGACCCTGCCTGAGGTGTGCTTGGCAGTGTGCTCTCAGCATGCACAGGACGCTGCCTGAGGTGTGCTTGGCAGTGTGCTCTCAGCATGCACAGGACACTGCCTGAGGTGTGCTTGGCAGTGTGCTCTCAGCATGCACAGGACGCTGCCTGAGGTGTGCTTGGCAGTGTGCTCTCAGCATGCACAGGACGCTGCCTGAGGTGTGCTTGGCAGTGTGCTCTCAGCATGCACAGGACCCTGCCTGAGGTGTGCTTGGCAGTGTGCTCTCAGCATGCACAAGACACTGCCTGAGGTGTGCTTGGCAGTGTGCTCTCAGCATGCACAGGACACTGCCTGAGGTGTGCTTGGCAGTGTGCTCTCAGCATGCACAGGACGCTGCCTGAGGTGTGCTTGGCAGTGTGCTCTCAGCATGCACAGGACACTGCCTGAGGTGTGCTTGGCAGTGTGCTCTCAGCATGCACAGGACCCTGCCTGAGGTGTGCTTGGCAGTGTGCTCTCAGCATGCACAGGACCCTGCCTGAGGTGTGCTTGGCAGTGTGCTCTCAGCATGCACAGGACACTGCCTGAGGTGTGCTTGGCAGTGTGCTCTCAGCATGCACAGGACACTGCCTGAGGTGTGCTTGGCAGTGTGCTCTCAGAATGCATAGTACACTGCCTGAGGTGTGCTTGGCAGTGTGCTCTCAGCATGCATAGTACACTGCCTGAGGTGTGCTTGGCAGTGTGCTCTGAGCACGCACAGGACGCTGCCTGAGGTGTGCTTGGCAGTGTGCTCTCAGCATGCACAGAGCACTGCCTGAGGTGTGCTTGGCAGTGTGCTCTCAGCACGCACAGAGCACTGCCTGAGGTGTGCTTGGCAGTGTGCTCTCAGCATGCACAGGACATGCCTGAGGTGTGCTTGGCAGTGTGCTCTCAGCATGCACAGAGCACTGCCTGAGGTGTGCTTGGCAGTGTGCTCTCAGCATGCACAGACCACTGCCTGAGGTGTGCTTGGCAGTGTGCTCTCAGCATGCACAGGACGCTGCCTGAGGTGTGCTTGGCAGTGTGCTCTCAGCATGCACAGAGCACTGCCTGAGGTGTGCTTGGCAGTGTGCTCTCAGCACGCACAGGACGCTGCCTGAGGTGTGCTTGGCAGTGTGCTCTCAGCATGCACAGAGCACTGCCTGAGGTGTGCTTGGCAGTGTGCTCTCAGCATGCACAGGACACTGCCTGAGGTGTGCTTGGCAGTGTGCTCTCAGCATGCACAGAGCACTGCCTGAGGTGTGCTTGGCAGTGTGCTCTCAGCATGCACAGGACGCTGCCTGAGGTGTGCTTGGCAGTGTGCTCTCAGCATGCACAGGGCACTGCCTCAGGTGTGCTTGGCAGTGTGCTCTCAGCATGCACAGGACACTGCCTGAGGTGTGCTTGGCAGTGTGCTCTCAGCATGCACAGAGCACTGCCTGAGGTGTGCTTGGCAGTGTGCTCTCAGCATGCACAGGACGCTGCCTGAGGTGTGCTTGGCAGTGTGCTCTCAGCATGCACAGGGCACTGCCTCAGGTGTGCTTGGCAGTGTGCTCTCAGCATGCACAGAGCACTGCCTCAGGTGTGCTTGGCAGTGTGCTCTCAGCATGCACAGAGATCTGCCTAAGTTCTGCTTTGGGTTTCTTTCCCCATGGCTTGCTGATGGTTGCATATTGGAATATTGTTTCGAAATAGATGACAATTGGAAGGACCTCAAAAGTTTCTGTTTGCTAGATTTCAAAGGCTCTTGGAAGTAAAAGTAATGCTGCCATGCCTGAGGCAGGATGCTTCCAGCTGTCCCAGTGCTGTTGCTTGAGTGGCAGCAGGGTCTGGCCAGTGCTGTTCTAATCCACACAGCATCCCAGAATCCACCAGCTTGGAAAAGACCTTTGAGACTATCAATTCCTACTCCACTACAGGACTGTCCCCTGTGCGTGTTTTGGGTGAGACCAAGCTGGCTCTTGGGGAGCTACCCTCTGCTAACCCTCTCAAGCACCACTGCAGCAGGAGACTTGTGCCGGGGATCTGCCTTGTCCAGGTCGCAGCCTTCCAGCAAAACATCACCGAGGCTCTTCCACTGCTCCCTGGCAGCTCTGGGATGGGTCGGGGTGGGATGGAGCTGCAGTTAACTGCTCCAATCCCTGGTGAGAAAGCTTGGCTGCCACTACAGCTGCATAGCAGAGTGCCCTGGGTGAGGTTGCTGTTGCCTGGGGGGAGCTAAGGGCTGCAAGGTGAGCAGCAGAAAGGGTCAGGGTCGGGGCAGGCTGGAGTGAAGCTCCCTTTGTGAAGCTGCTCAAAGCCCTGCTGTGCAGGGGCTCACATTGCTGCTTACAGCCGCACCTGGGATACTCAGATCAGCTGAGCTGGGAACAGAAGTAATGATGCTGCAAGCTGTGGCTTCCCTCCCCAGACACAAGTGGATCCCTAAGGAAATGACCTCTCGCAGTAGCCACAGATTGCCGAAATAATTAACGAGAGACAACAAAAAAATCCCCAACTGCAAACCAACCTGGTGGCCTGCGGAGCTGGAAGTCACCATGCCCCTCTGGGCTGAACTCCGAGGGTGTGACCCGTCTCTAATAGCTCTAGAGTTGAGAAGGTGCCTTTCCCTTTTAGAATGAAAGCCTGCTTACCATGCTGTGTAGTGGTGCAGTCAGGCAATGTAGCACAGTGGCATTTTGAGAGCAGTGCACCTGAAAGAGCAATTTCTGTTTTCAGCTTCAGTGTTGCTTGAATGTTAAGAACGTTTTGATGAATGCCCTTCACAATGGTGATTAACCCCCTTGATTTCTTTGTCTGTGGACTGTACTTATCCTACACTCGTGGTTTTGGTGTGCTATACTGTCAAATAGCAAGTGACTGGCAGCCCAGAGAGCCAAGCAGAGCCTGGGCTGCAGCAAGAGAAGTGTGGCCAGCAGGGCAGGGAGGGGATTCTGCCCCTCTGCTCCACTCTGCTGAGACCACAGCTGCAGCTCTGGGTCCAGTTCTGGAGCCTCTGTGCCAGGAAGGCTCTGGAGGTGCTGGAAGGTGTCCAGAGAAGGGCCAGGAGGAGGAGCAGAGGGCTGGAGCTGCTCTGCTCTGGAGACAGACTGAGTTGGGGTTGTGCAGTGTGGAGAGGAGAAGGGTCTGAGGAGAGCTTCTGGTGGCCTTCCAGGATCTGCAGGGGCCTCCAAGAAGGCTGAGGAGGGACTTTTTAGGGTCTTGGGTAGTGATAGGACTGGGGGAATGGATCCAAGCTAGGGGAGGGGAGATTGAGATTGGCTGTGAGGAAGAAGTTGTTCCCCAGGAGGGTGGTGAGAGCCTGGCACAGGTTGCCCAGGGAGGTGGTGGAAGCCTCCTGCCTGGAGGTGTTTGCAGCCAGGCTGGATGTGGCTGTGAGCTACCTGCTGCAGTGTGAGGTGTCCCTGGCCATGGCAGGGGGTTGGAACTGGCTGAGCCTTGAGGTCCCTTCCAACCCTGACAGTTCTGGGGTTCTGTGCCTCACCTCCTACACCACCTCTACTCAGATGTTTGCATCCTCATTTTCTTTTACAGACAGTGGAATATTTTCACTCTACAATGAAGACAGCAAGCTCTGTGCCCAAGCTCAGAACTCCAGCTCAGTCATCACCACCACCTGTGATGAGCACAACGAGTTTCAGAAGTTCAGATGGGTCTCTGCTGTACAGCTACTGAGCGTGGCCCTCAAGCTGTGCCTGGGGGTCTTCACCAAGGAGGAGGAGGCTGCCATCATTTTGGCACCTTGTAACAGAACCAACGAGCTCCAGTGGTGGGAATGCAGAAATGAGATGCTTGTATCCCATGGCAAGGATTTGTTCTTCAATTATGGCAAAGGAAAGGGGAAGAAAATCAGACTGTCCAAAGGATCAGGCAGAGGGAACAGGTGGAAGATCCAGGGGACTGCAGAGAGTGTGTGCTCTCAGCGCTATGAGGGTGAGTACTGAGCACTGACCATGGGCAACCTATTTCTAGGTAGCTTGGCTGCCCCTCTTTACAAAGCATTCCAATGCCTGACTGTCGCACAGCAGCCTCTTTCCTCCTGTGACATCAGCAGCAGAGATGGCTACAGAGAGGGTGTAAAGATGCGTGGCCAACAGGACTGTAAATGAAACCTGCAAAGTGCAGCTCTGTCACAGTCACAGTCTGCATTGTCTTGGAAGGGACCCTCCAAGGTCATCTTATCCAAGCCCCCTGCAGGCAGCAGGGACAGCTCCAGCTAGAGCAGACTGCCTGGGGCCACATCAAGTCTGATCTTGAATGCCTCCAGGGATGGGGCCTCAAACACATCCCTGAGCAACCTGTTCCAGTGTCTCACCACCCTCCCTGTGCAGAACTTCCTCCTGATGTCCAACCTAACTTTGCCCTGCTCCAGTTTCAAACCACTGTCCCTTGTCCTATCCCCACAGCCCCTTCTGTCCCTCCCCAGCCTGCCTGTAAGTCCCCTGCAGATATTGAAATGCAGCTTTAAGGTCTCCCTGGAACTTTGTATTCTCCAGGCTGAACAGCCCCAACTCTCCCAGCCTGTCATAGTGCCCATTGCTGGCTCCTGTCCAGCTTCCTTCCTACCAGCACCCCCAAGTCCATCTCTGCAGGGCTGCTCTTAGTTTCAAGTGGCAGAGGCCTATGGTGTGGCCTTAAGGGAGAGGGAGGATTCTGTTTGGAGAGCAGCAGTGGGAGGAAATCTATGGCTCCTTCCCAACATGTCCAACTAAGTTGTGGAAGAGGAGGTGATTGCTATATTTCACTCCTTACTGTTGCAGGCACTTGGTTTGACAATGTACTCTCTCTGAGCAGGTGATTCCTGGTTCACAGAGCTGTAATCCACTTTCACCAGTGTCTGTGTGGTGTTTCCCTGGCCTGGCAAGCAGAGTAGTAGAAAAGCAAAAGGGAAATGGTGCAGGATGGTTTGAGGTGCAGCAAGCCCTGGCACTGGAGAGTCAGATCTCCTTTTCCTGCAGCATTATCCCTCTCAGGCTGTGCAAAGTGCTCATCCAGGCTCAAGTGTTCAATCTCCTTTCTACTGTGGCATTGCTAGAGTGGAAAGTTGAATAGCAAAGGATGATATTCCCCCCACCCCTCTCTGTGCCCCACAAGTGAAATTTGTCATCATTTGTTCAGAGAGAAGCAAATCTGACTGTGTAGAGCTGGGTGGGTCACTTCCAGCAGAGTCACTTCCACATTCAAGATATAAATTCCTCTCCTGTAGAGGAATAAAAATATTCTGATATCTCCTTTCCCAGCCTTTTCAGTCATACAGGGCAAAAACCCCACCCTAAACATCACCCAGGGATGCAAGAGTGAGAAGCTGAACCATGAGGCTTCTGAGGAGATCTGGAGACCATGAGATTTACAGCGAAGAACATGGGAAGGAAAATCTAACTTCTCCTGCCAGGCTGAATCATGAGGTTGCCAACTAAGAAGTGAGGCAGAGCTCAGTCTGAGGAGCAGTTAGGGTTTTAGGGTTGTTTTGAGAGTCTTGTCTCTTGTTTAGTCACACCTGATTGGCACACCACCTCTGGAAGGTTGTGTGATAACCACAGACTCACAGAGCACATCTGCCTGGAAGAGACCTCCAGGCTCAGCCAGTCCAACCCCCACCCAGCACTGCAGGCTCAGCACCAAACCATGGCCCTAAGCACCAGCTCCACACACTGCTTCAACACCTCCAGGGATGGGCACTCCAGCACTGCCCTGGGCACAACATTCCAAGGCCTGAGAACCCTTCCAGGCAAGAAAGATTTCCTAGCAGCCAGCCTGAGCCTCCCCTGGGGCAGCTTGCAACCATTGCCTCTGCTCCTGTGGCTTGCCACCCAGGAGCAGAGGCTGTCCCCTCCTCACTCCGACCTCCCTGCAGGGAGCTGCAGAGAGCAAGGAGGTCTCCCTCAGCCTCCTCTGCTCCAGCCTCAACACCCCCAGCTCCCTCAGCCCCTCCTCTAGCCCAGGGGCTCCAGGCCCTTCTCCAGCCTGGCTGCCCTGCTCTGCACAGGCTCCAGCCCCTCAATGGCCTTCCTGCAGGGAGGGCCCAGAGCTGAGCACAGCACTCCAGCTGTGGCCTCCCCAGTGCTGAGCACAGGGGGATGATCCCCTCCCTGGCCCTGCTGCCCACCCTGCTTCTGACCCCAGCCAGGATGCCTTTGGCTTTCTTGGCCCCCTGGGCACTGCTGCCTCATGCTCAGTGACTGCCACCCAACACCCCCAGGTCCCTCTCCCAGCTGCAGCTTTCCAGCTACACATCCCCAGGTCTGCAGCTCCCCATGGGGTTGTTGTGAGCCAGGTGCAGGACCTGGCCCTTGGCCTTGTTGAACTTCCTCCAGTGAGCCTTGGCCCATGGCTCTCACCTGTCCAGGTCCTGCTGTAATGATGAACAGAATCACAGAGTTGTCAGGGCTGGAAGGGACCTCAAGGCTCAGCCAGTTCCACCCCCTGCCATGGGCAGGGACACCTCACACTGCAGCAGGTTGCTCACAGCCACATCCAGCCTGGCTGCAAACACCTCCAGGCAGGAGGCTTCCACCACCTCCCTGGGCAGCCTGTGCCAGGCTCTCACAACCCTCATGACAAAGTCTGGATGCTTGGAGCTCTTGCACATATCTGTCCGTGGGGAGCTGCCCATGAGCAGATGCTGTGGTGAACATCTGCTGGCAGCTGACTGTTGCTGTGTGTCTGTCTCTGCAGATATCTTCACGCTGGGGGGAAATGCCTTTGGTGCACCTTGTGTCTTCCCTTTCAAGTTCAACGGCAGATGGCATGCGGAGTGCCTGCCCCGGGCTGAGGACGCAGGCTCCCTCTGGTGTGCAACTACCTCAGACTTTGATAAGGACCAAATGTATGGAAGTTGCCCCCTAAAAGGTAATTTATTTATTGATAAAGGTTTCAGGGAAGACATTCAGCAAAAGCTGAATCCGCTCTCGGTGTCGAAACCCAGGGAAGCATCCGTGGCCAGTGATCTGGGCTGTGGTTAGCCTAGCTCCCCGCTGAGCCGTGCAGCGGCAGTCAGGCTCCTGCTCTTCACTCACTGCTGCTCCAGCAGAGGTGAGGGTTGGTCCTGCTGTGCTCCCCAGCCTGGAACATGCATGGAGTTGTCTGAGAGTGGTGATTGGGGCTGATGGAAAAAGGAAAAGAAAACCTCTAAGAGTAGGGCAGAAGAAAGTCAGAGCAAGAATGGATGAGGCAGTGGATGAGGAAGGTGAGATACAGGGAAGCAGGAGCCAGAGGATGGAACAGAGAACAGTAGGACTGGAGCAAATGGAAGGGGGCAGGACACAGAGTGCCCTTCACCTGCCTTCAGTGATTCTGTGCTGCTTACACCAACAAACCACTGCAACAACCCGGCACAAATTCCCTGCCCCTTCACACCCCAAATGACTGCAAGCTGTCATTTGTGCTCTGGGAGGCTGTGGGAGGCACCCAGCGTAAGACACGGGCTGGAAGCCCAGGATTTGTGGTCTGGGGAGTCACAACCAGGAGTGCACAGGTAGAATTGATCAGTGAGTGGGTGAATGTGGGCTGACCTGTGAGAGATGTAGCTGAGCTATAGCAAAAAACAAGGCCAGGGTAGAAAAAAATGAGGGTTGTAAAGAGAAATAATTCAGTATGGGATGGATATAGAATTAATCACATCTTGAGCAACAGCAAGGAGCTCCCCCTCAGGCTCCTCCTCTCCAAGCCTAAGAGCCCTCAGCTCCCTCAGGCTCTCCTCATGAGGAAGATCTTCCACTGCCTGCAGCAGCTCTGTTCCTCTGGGATGGACTCTCTCCAGGAGTTCCCTGAGGTCCTTGTTGAGCTGAGGGGCCCAGAACTGGACACAGTATTCCAGATGTGGCCTCAGCAGGGCAGAGCAGAGGAGGAGGAGAACCTCTATGACCTACTCCCCACAGCCCTTCTAATGCCCCCCAGGAGTCCCTTGGCCTTCTTGGCCACCAGAGCACATTGCTGGCTCATGGTCATCCTTCCATCCACCAGGACCCCCAGGTCCCTTTCCCCTGCACTGCTGTCCATCAGGTCAGTCCCCATCCTATCCTGCTCCATGGGGTTGTTCTTTCCCAGGTGCCAGACTCTCCCCTTGCCCTTGTTGAACTTCATTCAACTTTTCCCTGCCCTGCTCTCAGCCTGTCTCGGTCTTGCTGGCGATGCTGCAGAAAGCACACTGAAGGAGGGTGAATTTTAGGTACAAAATCAGCCAGTGAAGGTTTCCTTCTCTGTATTCTCTTGTCTGTTGTTATGTTTTTGTAGACATCATCCACAACAAGCTCTGGAAAACCAATCCTGTGACACAGAACCACTACCAGGTCAATGCAGGGGCACTTTTGACCTGGCATCAAGCGAGGAAAAGCTGCCAGCAGCAGAATGCAGAACTCCTGAGTGTCACAGACCCTCGGGAGGAGATGTATCTGTTAGGTAAAGTAGGAGAAACCCAAACAAATGAATGCATGTGCTTGAAATGTAGGCCAGCTCCAGGAGCTTTAGAGTGGAATCATCAAATCAATTTAGATGGAAAAGGCCTTCCAGCTAATCCAGTCCAACCATGCTCTACCTCTGCCAAGGCTGGGGCTAACCCATGGCCCTCAGCTCCACATCTCTGCCTCTGTGAAACACCTCCAGGGATGGGCATTCAACCACCTCCCTGGGCAGCCTGTGCCAGTGCTGGAGAACCCTTTCAGGGAAGAAGTTTCTTCTAATGTTCAAACTAAACCTTCCCTGCTGTAACCTGAGGCCATTTCCTCTCATCCCATCACTTGTTACTAGGGAGAAGAGACCAGCCCCCACCTGGCTCCAGCTTCCTTGCAGGGAGCTGTAGAGAGCAATGAGGTCTCCCCTCAGCCTCCTCCACACCAAACACCTCCAGCTGCCTCAGCTGCTCCTCCCCAGCCCTCTTCTCCAGACCCCTCACCAGCTTCATTGCCCTTCCCTGGACACAGTCCAGGACCTCAATGTCCATCTTGGATGGAGCACTCCCAAAATGAGCTCAGTCCTCAAGGCGTGGCCTCGCCAGTGCTGCGTCCATGGGGACAGTCACTTCCCTGCTCCTGCTGGCCACACCATTGCTGATCCAGGCCAGGATGCTGATGGCCTTCTTGACCCCCTGGGCACAAGCTGGCTCTTCCTCAACCACTGCTGTTCAACACCCCCAGGTCTTTCTCTGCTGGGCAGTCTCCAGCCCCTCTGCCCCAAGCCAGGAGTGCTCATGGGGTTGTTGTGACCTAAGTGCAGGACCCAGCACCTGGCCTCATTGAATCCCATTGGCCTCAGCTCATCACAACCTGTCCAGATCCCCCTGCAGAGCCTTCCTACCCCCAAACAGATCAACACTCTCTCCTGGCTTAGTGTCATCTGCAGACCTACCAAGTGTGTGTGGATATTTTTGAGCAGAGCTTGGTCCTTCCTCACAGAAAATACTAAAGTAGTGGGGGGGGAAATCTAACCTGTGTTGTACAAAAGGTATCTGCTGTGACCTTCTTTTCATGTGCTCCACATTTTTATTTCAAGTTTCACTGACTCCCTTGCCTGGTTGTTTCTCTGGGCCATGTAGGGCTCACCAGTGACCTGGGGGTCAATGCCAACCTCTGGATTGGCCTTTTCAATGCCCTTGACAGTGGCTGGCGGTGGACAGGGGGCAGTCCCTTCAGATACCTAAACTGGGCTCCAGGTAAGTGAAACAACGGTCAGTGTCTGGCTCAAAATGCTCTTCTCTGTCCCAAATTCCTTTCACCTAACGTCTTTGGTTTCACAGAGTTTGCACAGGTTCCAGGGGATAATGGGAAAGGTAGGAGGGGGTCAGGAGGGAGGGGACAACCTCTGCTCACTTGCTCCCTGGGATAGGACAAGGAGAACAGAAGAATAGAATAGAATAGAATAGAATAGAATAGAATAGAATAGAATAGAATAGAATAGAATAGAACAGAACAGAATAGAATTAACCAGGTTGAAAAAGACCTCAGAGATCATCAAGTCCAACCTATCACTCAATACCATCTGATCAACTCAACCATGGCACCAAGGGCCTCATCCAGGCTCTTCCTAAACACCTCCAGGGATGGGGACTCCACCACCTCCCTGGGCAGCACATCGCAATGGCCAATCTCTTCCTCACCTCCAGCCTAAACCTCCCTGGCACAGCTTGAGACTGTGTCCTCTTGTTCTGATGCTGGTTGCCTGGGAGAAGAGACCAACCCCCAGCTGGCTACAACCTCCCTTCAGGATCTCTGACCCTACTCTACAACATTCACCCCTAGACCACAGCCCCAAGCACCACACCCAAACCACCTTTAAATGCCTCCAGGGTTGGTGACTCCAGCACCTCCCAGGGCAGCCTGACCACCAGCACCACCCCGTTGGCATTGCAGCTGGGACACTTGTGTGTTCCCTCCTGTCAGGAGGTGAGACTCCTCAGTGTTCCCAGAGGGGTTCTGTAACTCTCTCCCCAGGAAGTCCCTCTGTGGAATCTGTGAAAGTGTGTGGGACCTTCCAAGGCAGGAATGGCAAGTGGGAGAACCTGGCATGCAATCGGAAACTGGGCTACATCTGCCAGAAGAGAAACTCCTCCTGGGACTCCTCCACCATCGCCTCAGGTAAGCTGCTAAGAAAATCAGACTGTTTTTGCAGTGTGAGAGAGAGGTGCTGGGAGAAGGCCATAGATGAAAGGACCAAGCAAAGGATTGCACTTGTTGACCTGGGTCAGACAAGAAGACGTTAATTTGCTGGCTCACCGTCAAGGTCAGGATGTTGTTCGCTCGGAATAAGGTACAAGGTTCTGCACATAGGTTGGGACAACCCTCACTATCAACCCAGGCTGGGGGTTGATGAGATGGAGAGCAGCCCTGCAGAGAAGGCCTTGGGGGTGCTGGTGGGGGAGAAGCTGGACAGGAGCCAGCAATGGGCACTGGCAGCACAGGAGGCCAAGGGCAGCCTGGGCTGCATCCAAAGCAGTGTGGCCAGAGCTGGAGAGAGAGGATCCTGCCCCTCTGCTCTGCTCTGGGGAGACCTCACCTGCAGGCCTGTGTCCAGCTGTGGGACACTCAACATAAGAGAGACTTGGATCTGAGGGAGTGGATGCAGAGAAAGGCAGCAAAGGTGATCAAAGGGCTGGAGAACCTCTGCCATAGGGACAGGCTGAGACAGCTCAGGCTCCAGGGAGACCTTAGAGCTACATTTCAGTATCTGCAGGGGACCTCCAGGCAGGCTGGGGAGGGACTGTTCAGAAGGGGCTGTGGGGATAGGACAAGAGGCAATGGTTTGAAACTGGAGCAGGGCAGAGTTAGGTTGGACACCAGGAGGAAGATCTGCACAGTGAGGCTGGGAAGACACTGGCACAGGCTGCCCAGGGAGGTGGTTGAGGCTTTGTCCCTGGAGACATTCAAGGTCAGCCTGGCTGTGTCCCTAGGCAGCCTGCTCTAGCTGGAGGTGGCCCTGCTGCCTGCATGATGGTGGACAAGATGCCCTTGGAAGGCATTTAGTGCAATCTGTGAATCTGTGCAAAGCCCCCAGAGTTTAGTTCTGGTATCCAAACCACAAAACCATGACAAACATCCTGGGGTCCAAAATCACTACTGAAGATGAACACTGCTAGAAGATACCTCTGTGCTCAGCACTGCTGAGGCCACACCTTGAGTGTCCAGTTCTGGGCCCCTCAGTTTAGGAAAGAGGTTGATCTGCTGGAAGGTGTCCAGAGAAGGGCAACAAAGCTGGGGAGGGGTCTGGAGCACAGCCCTGTGAGGAGAGGCTGAGGGAGCTGGGGTTGCTTAGCCTGCAGAAGAGGAGGCTCAGGGGAGACCTTCTTGCCCTCTCCAACTCCCTGAAGGGAGGTTGTAGCCAGGTGGGGGTTGGTCTCTTCTCCCAGGCACCCAGCACCAGTTGTGCTCTGCTCTCTGCATGCCACATTGCTCAGCATTTGTTTAATCCTGCCAGAGCTTCAGTGGGGGCTCCCAGCACAACTGGGATGGAAAAATCTGCTTTGTATTCTCTGTGCTCCTCAGCCTTCTGCTTCTCTCCTCTGCCAGGGTGTGCTCCAGCATTCCAAACTCACAGCCGTACAGACCATTTTCTTTTTGATTTAGAAGAAAGCACTGAGCAGGGCAGCTCATTAATTGTTGGAAATCATTATCCTTTTAGGTGACTTAAAGCCTGTTAAGTGCCCCAGGGGATGGGTGGCCTATGCAGGTCATTGCTATAGACTTTACAGAACACCCAGAATATGGAAAGAAGCCCAAACTTCCTGTAGGAAAGAAGATGGAGAGCTGGCAAGTATCCACAATGTTGAGGAGCAGAGCTTTACAGTGTCCCAGCTGGGCTACAGTGAGTATTCCTGCAGGTCACTCCTCTGTCTGGCATTAGACTGCTGCTGTTGTGATCATGATCCTCACTGGTTTTCACAAAGTCTTCTTCACTCAGAAGTGGACATGAGCTGTGCCTTCCCTTCTGGCCAAGAAAGCCAAAGGCATCCTGGCTGGGGTCAGAAGCAGGGTGGGCAGCAGGGCCAGGGAGGGGATCATCCCCCTGTGCTCAGCACTGGGGAGGCCACAGCTGGAGTGCTGTGCTCAGCTCTGGGCCCTCCCTGCAGGAAGGCCATTGAGGGGCTGGAGCCTGTGCAGAGCAGGGCAGCCAGGCTGCAGAAGGGCCTGGAGCCCCTGGGCTAGAGGAGGGGCTGAGGGAGCTGGGGGGTTGAGGCTGGAGGAGGCTGAGGGAGACCTCCTTGCTCTCTGCAGCTCCCTGCAGGGAGGTTGCAGTGAGGAGGGGACAGCCTCTGCTCCTGGGTGTCAAGCCCCAGGAGCAGAGGCAATGGTTGCAAGCTGCCCCAGGGGAGGCTCAGGCTGGCTGCTAGGAAATCTTTCTTGCCTGGAAGGGTTCTCAGGCCTTGGAATGTTGTGCCCAGGGCAGTGCTGGAGTGCCCATCCCTGGAGGTGTTGAAGCAGTGTGTGGAGCTGGTGCTTAGGGCCATGGTTTGGTGCTGAGCCTGCAGTGCTGGGTGGGGGTTGGACTGGGTGGGCCTGCAGGTCTCTTCCAGGCAGATGTGTTCTGTGAGTCTGTGGCTGTTCTGTTTGAAGCCATCCCCACACCTTTGTGTCCCCAGAGCCAGATGATAAGCTGTGGATTGGTCTCAGTGACTTCAGGGTTCCAATGTATTTTGAATGGAGTGATGGAACACCTGTGACTTACACCCAGTGGCACCACAGAGAGCCAGCCCACACAGGGGACAAGGCAGACTGCATCCTTATGAAGGGACAGGTACAAATCCCTCTCCCATTTCCACATTCTTCTGTCCTTTGTGCCACACACAAGGAAAACATCTGACAAAACCCCTAGCAAAACCCAACAAACCAACAAGCAAAACCCAACCCCCAAAATAAACCCAAAAGGTAAGAAGTGACAGAGAGAAGGCTTTGAAAGGTTTTCCTGAACTGGGGTTAATTCAGAGTGTTTCAGGGTGCAGGGAGAATGGAGTCCAGGTCTTGAAGGTGTATGGTGGAGCAAGAGAAATGCACTGAGCTGAGCCTTGGTCTGCTCTGCAGCAGTTATGCTACATCCCCATCCGATTGGTTGATGTAACTCAGCATCCACACTCAATGTGGTTGATGACAGCCCTTGGAGCAGGGACTTGCTAATGTATCCTGGGCTGCAGCCAGAGCAGTGTGGGCAGCAGGGCAGGAGAGGGGAATCTGCCCCTTGGCTCTGCTCTGCTGAGACCTCACCTCCAATCCTGCCTCCAGTTCTGGTGTCCCCAGCATGAGAAGGACACAGAGCTGTGGAGTGAGTCCAGAGGAGGCCACAGAGATGATCCAAGGGCTGGAGCAGCTCTGCTGTGAGCACAGGCTGAGGGAGCTGGGGGTGCTCAGCCTGCAGAAGAGGACTGCAGGGGGACCTTAGGGCTGCCTGCCAGGACCTGAAGGGATCCTGCAGGAAGGCTGCAGAGAGACTTTTCCTGAGGGTGTCTGGAGACAGGCCAAGGGGGAATGGTTTGAAGCTGAGGGAGAGCAGGGTTAGACTGGAGCTGAAGAAGAAGTTCTTCCCCATGAGAGTGGTGAGACTCCAGAATAGGTTGCCCAGGGAGGCTGTGGCTGCCTCCTCCCTGGAGGTGTTCAAGGCCGGGGTGGATGAGGCCTTGAGCAGCCAAGCCTAGTTGAGAGGTGTCCCTGCTCGTGGCAGGGGTGGGGTTGGAGTAGATATCTCTAAGGTCCTTTCCAACCTGAGCCATCCTATGATTCTGATGCTGTTTCCCCACATCACCTAGGTGCAGGTTTGTTAGAGGCACTTTGCAGCCTCATGCTACTGGGGACAGAAATAGAGAGGTAGAGAAAATTCACCCTTGTTTTATACTGCACATGGGATGACATTCTGTAGTAGCATGGGAAAAAGAATGAGGCAGTATTTCATGTTTTGTGTTTAGCTGCCCCAGCATTTTCTTGTTGTCTTCTTGTTGTATGAACCTTACAAATCCTCTGCTGGTGAGAGCAGAGTGGAACAGCATCTCTGCTTCCTGCTCTCACCACTCACTGAGCCTTTGATGCAAGCAGCCCTCATTCCCACACCTCTGAGGAAACACAACCCTCTCTGTCTTCATTGTGATGTCTGTTTGGAGTTCTAGACAAAGCAGGAAGGCAGGGAAGAGAGCCCAGAGCACTGTAGGAAGAGAGGGGGAAGGTTTCTCTCTGAGGGTGGTGAAGACTCCTGTTGGAGCTGGATTTTCCCTCGGCTTCACTTCTCTTTTCTGTTTCTTCTCGCCACACGCAGGATGGCTCCTGGGCTGACAGTCCTTGTGAGATGAAACTGGGTTACATCTGTAAAAGGAAACCTTTGGCAGGAGAATCAGGGGCAGGTGAAGTTACCTCCCCAGGCTGCCAGAAAGTAAGTGCAAACCAAAGCAGTGAGAGCTGCCTGTGTCCTGCTTTCACTCCCGTCACGGTGAGGCTCACAGAAGCCAACTATGCTGACTGCCTTTGGGGCAGCCCTAGAAAACTGGTGGCTCTGCTAGTTTGATGTGTACTGGACTCCTTAGAGGAATAAGGGAATTCTTTCTTTCTTTAACACAAATGGGGGCTGAATCTATTTTTTCCCCATCTCCTTACTTCCCTTCTCCTAATGCAGAGCTGCTCTCTTCACCCAGGAACGCCTCTCTGTGCAGCCCACCCCGGGGTTGTGCACGCTGTAACTCACTGGTCTCGGGTCGCACACAGCCTTCTCAGGGGAGCTACTCCAACAGAGCAGGCAGCAGTGTCTGAGCTGGCTGCTTTGCAGAGTGTCTGCAGCCTCTTGCAGCAGCTGCCCGAGGAGGGGGCAGGGCAGGGCAGGGCAGGCGCTGCGCCGGGAGCTGCAAAGCGGCTGTGAGCGTGTGTGCCAGATCCAAGCCATAACCACTTCTGTGTCCTCCATCAAGGGGCAAGGCACAGAGCTGTGGCTGCAAAGGCTTTATTTGATTATCCTCTTCGTTCCTTCTGAGATACATTTTACCTTGGGGTGTGGTGCTAGGGTGGTGTTTGGAAGTGTACTGGTGGTGCTGCCCGACAGCTCCTCCCTGCCTCTCGGTGCCAACAGGGCTGGGTGAAGCATGGCTTTTACTGCTACTCCCTGGGGCAGCTACCAGCAACATTCTCAGAAGCAAAAAAATCTGTGAAGAAAACAAGGGATACCTGGCTACTGTGACAGACAGGTATGGAAACATCCTTCTTGTCCTTATTGATGTGCAACCAGGATGGAAGAGCCCAACGGAAGTCTCTTGTTGGGCAGTGACTCCTGGTGTCCGCTCTGACACCTCTCCTGCGGTGGGAAACTTGTGGTAGAACTGAAGGAGCTTCTGAAAGCACAGCAGGAGCTTTGTATGTCATTGACACAACCATCCAGGTCCTTGCTGTGGTTCCTGTGCACTGTTGTTGGCTCCAGGAGTTACACAATTGAATTAACTCCCCAACAGCTCGGGGTTGCCAGCCTGTTCTCAGACATCTTGCAGTAAAAACAAGGAGGTTAACACAAACCTCTTTACTTCTCCTGCCCTGGACCTTTCCAGCCTTTCCTTTGCAACAGGCAGGTCTTACCCTTTTCCCCCTCAAAGTAACCAGATTCAAAGATGCAAAGCTCAGCATAAGGCTCAGCAGGATGCTGTAGCACTTCTTTGTCCCAAGTGAGTAAGGGCTCTGCACAGGCACAAGGGCTGCTTGGCTGCTCATTGAGCACTCCAAAGGGAGAACAGAATCACTCTGAATTCTGAGCATCATTTCCATTGCCACCATGCACAATGAAGCTTGAGGTGTTTGACAGTTGGAGCTACAAAAGTAAGATCATTACCCTCCCCTCCATCCATATTTGGCTCTTCCTACCTAATTAACAAGTCACCTTGGTTTTACCTGATGTGCTGAAATGAACTGTTGGAGGGAATCAGCAAATGGAGCTGGCTGGAGTCTGATGCTTATTCTCCACAGATATGAACAAGCTTTTTTGACTTCTATAATTGGATTCAATCCAGCAAAGTATTTTTGGATTGGTCTCTCAGACACAGAGGAGCAGGGGACCTTCAGCTGGGCCAATGGGGATGTGGTCATCTTCACTCACTGGAACTTGGGAATGCCAGGTATGTGCCACAGGGAGGGATTCAACACTAACAAGTGGTCTGGCATAAAGCAGCAGATGCCAGAGTGACATTCTGGTGGTGCCAAAGGGATTAAAGCAGGATTGTGGTAACTCCCTCCAGGAAACCACCTGGGACTGGGTCATACCATCATGGAATGGTTTAGGTTGAAGTGCCCTCAAAGATCATCCACTTCCAACCCCCCCTCCCAAGGGCAGGGACACCTTCCACTAGATCAGGTTGCTCAAGGCCCCATCCAACCCAGCCAGGGAAAACCTCCCAGCTGGAGCCTCCACCACCTCTTTAGGCAACCTCCTCCAGTGTGCCTTAGGGTGAAGAACTTCTTCCTGATGTCTAATCTCTAATCTCAATCTCCCCTCCTCTATCTTGGATCTACTACCCCCAGTCCTATCACTCCCTGACACCCTCAAAAGTCCCTCCCCAGCTTTCTTGGAGCCCCCTGCAGATCCTGGAAGGCCACAATTAGGTCCCCTCAGAGCCTTCTACTCTCCAGCCTGCACAACCCCAACTCTCTCACTCTGTCCTCATAGCAGAGTAGCTCCAGCCCTCTGCTCCTCCTCCTGGCCCTTCTCTGGACACCTTCCAGCAAGTCCAACTATGTTCTCCAGGTTCTTGCTTGTCTTTTCTCCAGCAGGTCTGTGTCTCTCTTGTGCTGGGGGCTCCTCTTGGCCTCATGCTGCAGGAGCTCCACAAAAAACTTCCCAATGTGTGCTCTAAACCTACCCTGCTGTAGTTTAAAACCACTGCCCCTTGTCCTGTCACCACATACCCTTATAAACAGTCTCTCTCCAGCTCTCCTGTAGCACCATTCTGCTACTGCAAGGCCTTTATGAGGTCTCCCTGGAGCCTTCCCTTCTCCAGGCTGATCAGCCCCTGGGGTGTCTCCTGGTATCCTTTGCTCTCTGCTGCTTTTGAGAGGTGGCTGATAGAGTAATGTGAAAGGAATTTGATGACATTTGTTTTTCTGGTGGGATTGCAATGCCTGTGAGCTCTCTGGGGCCAGGTTCCTCTGGAGGCAGCAGTGCGTTCTTTGAGAAGATGCAGCCACTTCCCAATGACCTGTAAACACGTTGTGTTTCGTGAAGGAGGAGCCAGGCTGCGTGGCCATGGTCACAGGATCCTCAGCTGGGCTGTGGGATGTCTTGAACTGTGAGGAAACAAACATGTTTGTCTGCAAGCAGCTGGTGGAGGGAGTGACACCCCCACCTCCTCCAACACTGCCCTCGCTCCCACGATGCCCAGAGGGATGGAAAAGTGTTCACTCAAGCAGCTTCTGCTTCAAGGTGGGTGTTTGATTTCTGAAGGCAAGTCAAAGGATAAAGCTTCTGTGGGTGCATGGAAGGTGGATTTCACCCTGCCTGCATGGGAGGTGATCTCTGGTAACAAGCCTCCAGCCATCCCCAAGCGGTGTGGCTGGGAAATGCTGCAAAAGGCTGTATGGAGGTTGAACTGAGGTTTGGAGCCACAGGGACTTTGGGATGATCATAGTATGATAGAATGCTAGGAGCTGGAAGGGACCTCTAGAAAACATCCAGTCCAGCCCCCTGCCTGCTATGGAGCTCCTGGGGCAGGTCACACAGGTTCCTGTTTGGAAAGGTTTGGAAAGGCTCCAGAGAAGGAGACTCCACAAGCTCTCTGGGCAGCCTGCTCCAGGGCTCCAGCACCCTCACACCAAAGAAGTTTCTTCTCATGTTGAGGTGGAACCTCCTGAGATTGTTTTTAGGTCCATTGCCCCTCATCCTATCACTGGGTATCACTGACAAGAGCCGGGCTCCATCCTCCTGACAGCCACCCTTCAGATATTGATAGGCATTGATCAGATGCCCTCTCAGCCTTCTCTTCTCCAGGCTAACCAGCCCCAGGTCACTCAGCCTCTCCTCTTAAGAGAGGTGCTCCAGGCCCTTCATCATCCTTGTAGCCCTCTGTTGAATTCTCTCCAAGCAGATCCCTGTCCCTCTTGAGCTGGGGAGCCCAGAACTGGACACACCATTCCAGAGGTGCTCCAACTATTGCACTAATCACATCTGATAAACGACCACAGGCTTATGGGTGCAGCAGTAAACAGCAAGTGATAGACGAGGAGAGCAGAAGAAAGGGGGAAGCCCAGAGCACTGCCTCTTCTGTAATACCCAGCAGAGTCCTTCACTGCCCTCTTGCAGATTTTTCGGGGAGCGAGGGAGAAAATGCAAACGTGGTTTGGTGCAAGAGATTTCTGCAGAGCCATTGGGGGAGACCTGGCATGCATCCACAGTGAAGAAGAACAAAAACTCATAGCTGACTTGTAAGTATCTGCACATCATTTACAGAGGGGGGGGAAAAAACCCCCAACCCTCCCAAGCATTCAAGACCTTACCTTTCCAAAAGACAGAAAGGACTTCTGGTGATCAGTTTCTGCTTGGCAAAGACAGGGATGGCAGTGCAACGTGGCAGAAGGGCATGGGCAGAAAGGGGAGAGCAAGAGGGCTTTCTGTGCAGGCCCCAGGGAAGCCAGTGGCTACACACTGGAGTTACCTGGACATAGATAAGCTGAATTCAGCTGAGTTTAATTCTGTCTTAGTTTGGAGCGAAACAGAAGCTCTTTCACCTCTTCCAGAAGGGGCAAAACAGAATCACTCACACACAGGATGGGATAGGATGGGGAAGTTGAAATGGAAAGGCCATTCACACCTCCACACAGCAGTACAAAGCAGATAAAACACACAGGATCCACAGTCTGGGCTTAACACAGAGCCCCATTAAGCCAAAGCTTCACCCAAACCTCCCTTTAAACCAGGCCAACAAACCCAGGCGGTTATGCCCCCAGCCCCGTCCCCTCCTCCCCCATGCCTCTCTACCTTCCATACCAAACCATTGTGGCACAGCTAAAATACATCTTGTCAGCTCCAGGTCCCAATTAGGCAGCTCCAGGTCCCAATTAGGCAGCTCCAGGCCCAATTGGCAGCATTGCCAAAGCTGACACCAGGCCTCCCCCTCAAGAGATAGCCTGGGTGTCCTCCCGGGGGAGAGGGAAAGAAGCAGAAAGCTGCCTCTGCAAGCAGTTTATAGGGATGCAGGGCTTGAGGGAATGAAATACACCTCCTGGCCCACCTCCTGCAGGTCTGTATCTCTGTGGTTCTTAAAGGCACCTAGCATCTAAACCATCACAAATTCAAAGAGATAAAATTGATGCTTTTGAATAATGTACAGCTGACCAGCAGATGAGATACTCATAGAACCAGAGAATCAGTAAGGATGGAAAAGACCTCAGAGATCATCAAGTCCAACCTGTCACCCAGCACCTCATGACTACTAAACCATGGCTCCAAGTGCCACATCCAATCCCCTCCTGAACACCTCCAGGGATGGGGACTCCACCACCTCCCTGGGCAGCACATTTCAACAGCTAACAACTCTCTCAGTGAGAGAGTTGTTTCTCCTCACCTCCAGCCTAAACCTCCCCTGGCACAGCCTGAGACTGTGTCCTCTTGTGCTGGTGCTGGCTGCCTGGGAGAAGAGACCAACCCCCACCTGGCTACAACCTCCCTTCAGGGAGTTGTAGAGAGCAATGAGATCTCCCTGAGCCTCCTCTTCTCCAGGCTAAGCAACCCCAGCTCCCTCAGCCTCACACACACACAGAATCACCAAATCACTAAGGTTGGAAGAGACCTCAAAGATCATCAAGTCCAACCTGTCACCACAGACCCCATGACTAGACCATGGCACCAAGTGCCACATCCAATCCCCTCTTGAACACCTCCAGGGATGGTGACTCCACCACCTCCCTGGGCAGCACATCCCAATGGCGAATGACTCTCTCTGGGAAGAACTTTCTCCTCACCTCCAGCCTAAACCTCCCTGGCACTGCTTGAGACTGTGTCCTCTTGTTCTGGTGCTGGGTGCCTGGGAGAAGAAGGGCTTGAGCTAATTTGCTCCCCCTTCCTGAGGGGAAAAACTGGGCGAGTCTGGAGAGCCTGGCATAGTGATGTGCTTACTGTGTTTCACCAAAGCCTGTGGGCACAGGCAGGGCTAATTTGGGATGCCCAAGCTGCAGGGTGGAGCCCAGCCCTTCCCATACCAATCCCTGTCATTCAGTACTGTGCCCCTTCCCCATGTAGCTCTGTGTTTCGCTGCTTCCTGCCACACGCAGTGCCAGGATGCTTTTCCCCACGTGGCAGCTGAAGGATTGCTATGTGTGACTGGCTTAAGTGATACTCCAAGCATCAGACCAGTGAGACTAAGGCACTGCCAGGCTTCCTGTTTCACTGTGGCTGACTGTCTGCCTTTATAATCACTCAGAGACAGAGATTATCTTCACACCTCTTTCTGGATGGGTTTAAGTGCTTTGGACTCCAGTGGTGGATTTGTCTGGAGTGATGGCTCACCCGTGAGTAAATCATTTTGTGTTCCAACTTTTCCTCTATCTTTCCACCTGTATCTGAGCAGGAGCCCTCACAGCTCCTCCTGAAAAAGCCAAAAGTGACACCAAGTCTCTACTACCCAATTTGTTTTCATGGAATCACAGAATGGGATGGGCTGGAAGGGAGCTCCAGAGCTCATCCAGTCCAACCCCTCTGCACTCAGCAGGGACATCCCCAGCTAGATCAGGTTGCCCACAGCCCTGTCCAGCCTCACCTTGAACATCTCCAGGGATGGAGCCTCAACCACCTCCCTGGGCAGCCTGTTCCAGTGTTCCAGCAGCCTCCTGGTGCAGAACTTGCTCCTCACATCCAATCTCAATCTGCTCTGCTCTAGTTTGAAGCCATTGCCCCTGGTCCTGTCCCTGCAGGCCTTTGGGAACAGTTCCTCTGCAGCCCTCTTGTATCACCCTTCAGGTCCTGGCAGGCTGCTATGAGGTCTCTCTGGAGCCTTCTCTTCTCCAGGCTGCACACCCCCAGCTCCCTCAGCCTGTCCTCAGAGCAGAGCTG
>CM066573.1:1588564-1701064 GCA_033816785.1 Picus viridis
CCCAACAATTACGATGGGAATGAGAAATGTGCTGTGTTTAATGGCTATGACAACATGGACTGGAATGATTTGTTCTGTGAGCACATGGGGGACTATGTCTGCCAAATAAAAAAAGGTGAGGCTGCTTTCTGCCTTGTGCCACGTCCAGAGGTAGCTGAGAACACCCTTGCCAGCTCAGAGCACAGTCTGCACATATTAGAACAGAATAGCTTAGAAGAGAATAGCTTAGAATAGAATAGAATAGGATAGAATAGAATAGAATAGAATAGAATAGAATAGAATAGAATAGAATAGAATAGAATAGAATAGAATTTAATTTAATTGAATTGAATTGAATTAACCAGGTTGGAAAAGACCTTTGAGACCATCAAGTCCAACCTCTCACCCAACACCATCTACTCAACTAAACCATGGCACCAAGTGCCTCATCCAGGCACCTCCTAAACACCTCCAGGGATGGGGACTCCACCACCTCCCTGGGCAGCACATCCCAATGGCCAATCTCTCTTGCTGGGAAGAACTTTCTCCTCACCTCCAGCCTCAACCTCCCCTGTCACAGCTTGAGACTGTGTCCTCTTGTTCTGGTGCTGGCTGCCTGGCAGAAGAGACCAACCCCCATCTGGCTACAGCCTCCCTTCAGGGAGTTGCAGAGAGCAAGAAGGTCTCCCCTGAGCCTCCTCTTCTGCAGGCTAAGCAACCCCAGCTCCCTCAGCCTCTCCTCCCAGGGCTGTGCTCCAGACCCCTCCCCAGCCTCGTTGCCCTTCTCTGGACACCTTCCAGCAGCTCAACATCTTTCCTGACCTGAGGGGCCCAGAACTGGACACAGGACTCAAGGTGTGGCCTAAGCAGTGCTGAGCACAGGGCAGAATGACTTCCCTGCTCCTGCTGGCCATACTGTTCCTGATGTAGACCAGGATGCCCTTGTCCTTCTTGGCCCCCTGGGCACACTGCTGGCTCATGTTTAGGTGGCTGTCAACCAGTCCCCCTATGTCCCTTTCTGCCTGGCTGATCTCAGCCACTCTGACCCCAGCCTGTAGCAGTGCCCGGGGTTGCTGTGGCCAATGTGTAGAACCTGGCTCTTGGATGTGTTCAGTCTCACAGCCAACTGTGCCTTGAAGCACAATGAAACACTTAGTGATTTAAATAAAACCAGTTGGAACTGCAAATTCCTCCATGAGATGCATGTGTGAGATTCAGATGTGGTTAAAAGGGGCCAAGAAAGTGAAACACAGCAGCCCAAAGCTGGGCATGGTTTCTGTAAGCTTAACTTGTGGTCAGCTGTGCCCTGGTATGTGGCTGAGTGCAACACTTTGTTTGTCACAGTACCACAGTACATTAGAGGTTGGAAGGGACCTCAAGAGATCATAGGATCATCCCCCCCCGCCAAAGCAGCATCATCTGATGTAGTCTGCACAGGAATGCATCCAGGTGGGGTTGGAAAGGCTCCAGAGAAGGACACTCCACAACCTCTCTGGGCAGCCTGCTCCAGGCTCCAGCACCCTCACTATAAAGAATTTTCTCCTCATGTTGAGCTGATATCTTCTATGTTCAGCTTTGAACCTGTTGTTCCTTGGCTTATTACTGTGCACCACTGAGAAGAGCTTGGCCCCCTCCACTTGCCCCCAGATATCCTGAGACACACAGATGGCCTGGCAGACATCCTGAGCCATTCCATGACAAACATAACCATGTTGAGTAACCCTTCAGGGTGAATTCATGACTTGGAATTAAACTGCTAGGAGCTGTATAAATATAATTTGCTGATCGACAGCTGCCTGAACATGAGCCAGCAGTGTGCCCAGGGGGCCGAGAGGGCCAATGGCATCCTGGCCTGCATCAGGAAGAGTGTGGCCAGCAGGAGCAGGGAGGTCATTGTGCCCCTGGACTCTGCTTTGGTTAGGCCGCACCTTGAGTCCTGTGTCCAGCTTTGGGCCCCTCAGTTTAAGAAGGACATCGAGACACTTGAAGGTGTCAGAGAAGGGCAACAAGGCTGGGGAGAGGCCTTGAGCACAGCCCTGTGAGGAGAGGCTGAGGGAGCTGGGGTTGCTTAGCCTGGAGAAGAGGAGGCTCAGGGGAGACCTCATTGCTCTCTACAACTCCCTGAAGGGAGGTTGTAGCCAGGAAGGGGTTGGCCTCTTCTCCCTAGCAACCAGCACCAGAACAAGAGGACACAGTCTCAAGCTGCACCAGGGGAGGTTTAGGCTGGAGGTGAGGAGAAAGTTCTTCCCAGAGAGTCATTCGCCATTGGGATGTGCTGCCCAGGGAGGTGGTGGAGTCACCGTCCCTGGAGGTGTTCAAGAGGGGACTGGATGTGGCATTTGGTGCCATGGTCTAGTCGTGGGGTCTGTGGTGACAGGTTGGACTCGATGAGCTTTGAGGTCTCTTCCAACCTTAGCGATACTGTGAGACTGTGAGACTGTGATGTTCAGCGGGAGGTGTCTGGGAGATGCAATCCACTCAGATCTGGATTTGTCTTGCAGGAGCACAGCTGAAACCAGAGCCCAATTCCACCTTCAGTAAGTCTTGCACTCCCAATGGCAGAAATAACTCAGGATGTAAGGATGGGAATTGCTGTGACAGGCTGCCCACTGCTCTCCCTTGCAGATGATGACTATGTTCTTACTGAGGATGACTGGATCATACATAATCACAAGGAGTACTACTTCAGCAAGGAGTCGATGCCCATGGAAAAAGCCAGGGAGTTTTGCAGGAAGCATGGTGGAGACCTTGCTGTCATTGAGGGTGAAAGTGAAAGAATTTTCCTTTGGAAATATGTAAGAAATGTGGTTTGCTCCCAAAATGCACCCAAAAAGCACCCAGGCACCTGGTCCAGGTGGCTAGTGAGATGCTCCAATGTGGTCCCCATCATAAAAACCAAAATACCTGTGTCACCTCTCATAGAATCACAGAACCATGGAATGGGCTGGGCTGGAAGGGACCTCCAGAGCTCATCCAGCCCAACCCCTCTGCACTCAGCAGGGACATCCCCAGCTAGATCAGGTTGCCAGAGCCCTGTCCAGCCTCACCTGGAATAGCTCCAGGCATGGAGCCTCAACCACCTCCCTGGGCAACCTGTTCCAGTGTTCCAGCAGACTCCTTGTGCAGAACTTGTTCCTCACATCCAATCTCAATCTGCTCTGCTCTGGTCTGAAGACATTGCCCCTGCTCCTGTCCCTGCAGGCCTTGGCAAACAGTCTCTCTGCAGCCTTCTTGTAGCCCCCTTCAGGTCCTGGCAGGCTGCTATAAGGTGTCCCTGGGGCCTTCTCTTCTCTAGGCTGAACACCCCCAGCTCCATCAGCCTGTCCTCATAGCAGAGCTGCTCCAACCCCCTGAGCATTTTTGTGACCTCCTCTGGACCCTCTCCATCAGGTCCAGGTCCTTCCTGTGTTGAGGGCTCCAGAGCTGGACACAGCAGTTCAGGTGAGGTCTCTGCAGAGCAGAGCAGAGCAGAGGGCAGGATTCTCTCTCTCCATCTCTGGCCACACTGCTTTGGCGGCAGCCCGGGCTGCCCTTGGCCTTCTGTGCTGCAGTCTCACACTGCCTGCTCCTGGCCAGCTTCTCATCCATAGAATTGTAGAATGATTCCTGGGTGCATTTACCTGGAAGAGAGGAACCAGATGATGACAGACACTTTTGGAAACAGTTTGATATGATTCCATCCTTTCCTCCATGCAGTTAATCACTGAGCCTCACCACTTACTTGTAGCCTTTTGGCAAATTCTCACTCTGCTTTCCTCAATTCTCCCTCTGCTCTTACTCTTTATTTGTCTTATGTTATAGCCTGCTTAAGAGTTCATTCTTAGCTTCTTCACATAGCTCTTGCTCCATTTCTTCTCATCCCATCTAATGTTCAGTCGAATGGAATGGAATAGAATTAGAATGGAATGGAATGGAATGGAATGGAATGGAATGGAATGGAATGGAATGGAATGGAATGGAATGGAATTAGAATGGAATGGAATGGAATGGAATGGAATGGAATGGAATGGAATGGAATGGAATGGAATGGAATAGAATAGAATTAGAATGGAATGGAATGGAATGGAATGGAATAGAATAGAATTAGAATGGAATGGAATGGAATGGAATGGAATAGAATAGAATAGAATAGAATAGAATAGAATAGAATAGAATAGAATAGAATAGAATAGAATAGAATAGAATAGAATAGAAAAGAATGGAATAGAATAGAATGGAATATAATAGAAAAGAATAGAATAGAATAGAATAGAATAGAATAGAATAGAATAGAATAGAATAGAATAGAAAAGAATGGAATAGAATAGAATAGAATAGAAAAGAATAGAATAGAATAGAATAGAATAGAATAGAATAGAATAGAAAAGAATAGAATAGAATAGAATAGAATAGAATAGAATAGAATAGAATAGAATAGAATAGAATGGAATAGAATGGAATGGAATTAGAATGGAATGGAATGGAATGGAATGGAATGGAATTGGAATGGAATGGAATGGAATGGAATGGAATCCAGACACAAGCTCCCTGCTCACTGCATATGATGCAACTCTACAATTGAAAGTAAAACAGCTCCTGAGGGCCTGCTGCTTGTATTTTGAGCCTTCTTTTCTTACAGCTCACTAAATTTTGTTTGTTTTGTTGGTTGGTTTAGATCTTCTATAAAATACAGGATGGTGACTTCTACATTGGCTTAAGTGTGAGCCTCGACAAGACCTTCCGGTGAGTACAGACCTCAGAGCCTGGTCAGGGCTACAGTGTGAGGGTTTGACAGCACCACTGAAGTTCAATGACTGCCACAAGCGGTCAGCAGCCTGGACAGGCAGCAGAGCTCCACCCAAGCCAACCTCAGCAGCTTCAACAAGACCAAGGGCAAGGTCCTGCAGATGGGTCAGGGCAGTCCCAAGCACCAATACAGGCTGGGCAGGGACTGGCTTGAGAGCAGCCCTGGAGAAAAGGCCTTGGGGGTGCTGGGGGAGGACAATAGAATAGAATAGAGTAGAGTAGAGTAGAGTAGAGTAGAATAGAATAGAATAGAATAGGATAGAATAGAATAGAATAGGATAGGATAGAATAGAATAGAATAGAATAGAATAGAATAGAATAGAATAGAATAGAATAGGATAGGATAGGATAGGATAGGATAGGATAGGATAGGATAGGATAGGATAGAACAGAATTAACCAGGTTGGAAAAGACCTCAGAGATCATCAAGTCCAACCTCTCACCCAACACCACCTAATCAACTAAACCATGGCACCAAGTGCCTCATCCAGGCTCTTCCTAAACACCTCCAGGGATGGTGACTCCACCACCTCCCTGGGCAGCACATCCCAATGGCCAATCTCTCTTTCTATGAAGAACTTCTTCCTAACATCCAGCCTAAAAGCTCAACAGGAGCCAGCAGGGAGACCTTGCAGCCCAGAGAGCCAAGCAGAGCCTGAGCTGCAGCAAGGGAAGTGTGGCCAGCAGGGCCAGGGAGGGGATTCTGCCCCTCTGCTCCACTCTGCTGAGACCACAGCTGCAGCTCTGGGTCCAGTTCTGGACCCTCTGTGCCAGGAAGGCTCTGGAGGTGCTGGAAGGTGTCCAGAGAAGGGCCACGAGGAGGAGCAGAGGGCTGGAGCTGCTCTGCTCTGGAGACAGCCTGAGAGAGTTGGGGCTGTGCAGGCTGGAGAGGAGAAGGCTCTGAGGAGACCTAATTGTGGCCTTGCAGTATCTGCAGGGGGCTCCAAGAAAGCTGGGGAGGGACTTTTGAGGGTGTCAGGGAGGGATAGGACTGGGGGGAATGGAGCAAAACTAGAAGTGGGTAGACTGAGATTGGCCGTGAGGAAGAAGTTGTTGCCCAGGAGGGTGGTGAGAGCCTGGCACAGGCTGCCCAGGGAGGTGGTGGAAGCCTCCTGCCTGGAGGTGTTTGCAGCCAGGCTGGAGGTGGCTGTGAGCAACCTGCTGTGGTGTGAGGTGTCCCTGGCCATGGAACTGGCTGATTCTTGAGGTCCTTTCCAATCCTAACAATTCTATAAGTCTTGATATATTTCAGATTATTCTTCTCAGGGGAGCAGTTCTCCCATCATATTTTCACTCTCTCTTCCCTCTTCTTTTGGCTCTGTACTCTGCTTTTGTACAGTGAGGCAGAGATGTTCACTCATGGTTCAGTGAGGGTTTCTCCTCTTGTCTTTCTCAGAGGAAAGCTAAAACTGGTTGGTGGTCTCTGGGATGTTCTATGCCTTGGTGAGGCCACATCTGGAACATTGTGTCCAGTTCTGGGCCCCTCAGCTCAAGAAGGACCTCAGGGAACTGCTTGAGAGAGTCCAGCACAGAGGCCCAGAGCTGCTGCAGGCAGTGGAACATCATCTCCCTGGGAGGCCAGGCTGAGGGAGCTGGGGCTTGGAGCTTGGAGCAGAGGAGCCTGAAGGCTGCCCTCATGGCTGGGGATGCAGATGTGCAGGGCTGGAGCCAGGCTCTGCTCAGGGATGGCCAAGGACAGCACAAGGGGCACTGGGGGCAAGCTGGAGCAGAGGAGGTGCCATGGGAACAGGAGGGAAAACTTTGTCCCTGTGAGGGTGCTGGAGGCCTGGAGCAGGCTGCCCAGAGAGGTTGTGGAGTCTCCTGCTCTGGAGCCTTTCCAACCCCCCTGGATGTGTTCTGTGTGCCCTGCCCTGGGTGCTCCTGCTCTGGCAGGGGGTTGGGCTGGGTGATCTCTGGAGGTCCCTTCCAGCCCCTAACCTTCTGTGATTGTGTGATCACTGCTTTACAAGTGCCTTTGGAAACAAAGTGCCCTGGGAATGTCCTAACTCTCCTGTGGAGCCTTGGATAAGTTCCAGACACATTTCTCCAGTTGCAGTTTTCCCCCTCCCTCCCTCCTGCCTCTTACTAGTGTCTCCTGCTGGGATTTGAAGCTTGGTCAGATGAATCTCAGCCTCTTCATTTCAGCCTTTCTTCTGTTACCTCAGGATGTCTTGGCCACAAGCCTTTGAGTCTGGATAGTGTCATCCCCTGGAGCTCCTGCTTTCTGCATCACATCCTGTGCTCAGAGCACGCTTGTTTGTCCCACCCACCCTTGCTCCCTCACTAGTTTCACCCTTCCTGCCACTATTTGTCTTTATATTCTTTCCCCCCATTTATTATCTACTGTTTTTTTCCTGCTTGGCTCAGGAGCTTTGCAGGTGGGAGCTGGTAGGTGTCCTGGTGAGCTCCTGACTTGTAGTTTGCTTGCCAAATCAATTGCTTGGTCTCCAGGACTGGCAAAACACTGCTTTGCCCTGGGGGTTCATGCCCAAAGGCTCTCTCCCCATCTTGGCAGATTCCCCACCTGACTTTTTCCAGCACACTCTGACTTCTACACTTTTTCCTTGGCTTTTACACTTCTTGCTTGTGGCTCTCCAAACTGGGACAGGATTCTCGCACAGCTGAGAGCAATAGCTGCAGAGCAGGAAAGGTTTCCTCTGTTCAACCCCAGAGCGTGGCTCAAGGCTCTCTTTTGCCCTACAGGATCTTCTGTGGTTGCTTTTGGACCCAGGAAATTACTGATGTAGGCTCTGGCTTCTGTTTCTGTGCTCCAGAGAAAGTCCAGGCCAGGGAGACGTTGGTCTGTGTCCTGCAGGCTTGGAGGCCAAGAAAGACTGGGGCCATCAGTTTGGATGATGAGTTGAGACTTAGCCCAGGTCAACAGAGTAGGCAGCTGGAGTAAGGAGAAGTTTTACTGATTCCAGGTGGAAGTCTTGGCTTTGTTTCACAGAGGACACATGTTTGGAAGCTAGGACATAGGAAACCTACAATGCAAAGCTCTGTTCTGTCCTTTATAATGAAGCATTAATTCAACTAAGAATTGTTCTTCCCCCACATTGCTTCTTTCAGGTGGATGGATGGAAGTCCAGTGAACTATGTTGCTTGGGCTCCAAATGAACCCAACTTTGCAAACAATGATGAAAACTGTGTGGTCATGTACACCCAGACAGGTGGGTGCTCTAACAACATCCAGTCTGCATGGGGTGGCAAAAGCTTGGGAGGGCTGCATGGGCACCAGCTCCACACACTGCTTCAACACCTCCAGGGATGGGCACTCCAGCACTGCCCTGGGCACAACATTCCAAGGCCTGAGAACCCTTCCAGGCAAGAAAGATTTCCTAGCAGCCAGCCTGGAGCCCCTCTCCTGTGGGAACAGGCTGAGAGAGCTGAGGTTTTTCAGCCTGGAGAGGAGGAAGCTCCAGGGAGACCTTAGAGCTGCATTTCAATATCTGCAGGGGACCTCCAGGCAGGCTGGGGAGGGACTGTTCAGAAGGGGCTGTGGGGATAGGACAAGGGGCAATGGTTTGAAACTGGAGCAGGGCAGAGCCAGGTTGGACACCAGGAGGAAGTTCTGCACAGGGAGGCTGGGGAGACACTGGCACAGGCTGCCCAGGGAGGTGGTTGAGCCCTGTCCCTGGAGACATTCAAGCTCAGCCTGGCTGTGGCCCTGTGCAGCCTGCTCGAGCTGGAGCTGTCCCTGCTGCTGCAGGGGGTTGGACAAGGTGACCTTTGAGGGTCCTTTCCAACTCGATGCAGGCTGAGACTGTGATTCACATAAGGTGTGATCAGCCCTGCTGAAGGTAATTACCTTGCAACTGGCTGCACCTTGTGAAATGAATCCCTTTTGCTTATTCACTGCTGATCCACACAATGGGGATGATGATCTTAAGGTTATGTTCTTCCATCACACTCCCACGGGGGGAAAAGACACCCAGAAGCTTCTAAGATTGTTTGAAGCTGAGGTAGTGATGTGACAAGTGCCTCTTACACAGGCAGAGTGATCCTGGGGACTGTCCAGATGCTAGAGAGCTGAACTGAGTGTTTGAAATAAACCTTCCCTTGAGCTCTGGTTTGAAATGTGTCTCTTCTCAGACAAAATATGAATCAGCTGAATGTTGCTGGAGACCCGAAGAGCTCTAAGGAACACACAAAGAAATTACTTCTTCGTTTCCAGGGGAGAGAAAAGCAACCCCTGGGATTAGTGCCACTTGATCTGACAGGTGTGCTTTCCATCTGCCTTTCAGCTGTTTTCCTTCTGTTCTGATGTGCTTTCAGGCACGTGGAATGATATCAATTGTGGCAGAGTTGAGTCCTTCATCTGTGAAAGGCTCAACGCTACAGTCAGGCCAACTGCTGTTCCCACTTCAGCGCCACCAAAGGGGGCTGCCCTGACGACTGGCTCCTCTTGGACAACAAGGTGCAGTATGCAATGCCAACGCTTTCCCCTTCAGAAAGAGCAGGATGAAAACTATCCTTGCTTCAGCTTTTCAGCTGCAGCTGAGTTTTCAGGTATCACAAAGTAAGTTCTGACCATGTCTAGTCAACTGTGATCACTGAAATAAGAGCTACAGCCTCTGTTGGGCTCACTGCAGTTGTGAAGGAGGAGACCTGCAGGAAGAAAACTTCAGCTTGTATTTCTGCTGGTGTCTGTGGTGCCCAGGCTGGCTGAGCAGCTTCCCCTGTGTGCAGTTCCTTGTGCACCCTCAGTGAGTCTGCAGATGGCACCAGGCTGGGTGGCTGTGTCCATCTGCTAGAGGCTAGGGAAGCTTCACAGCAGGACCTGGACAGGTGAGAGCCATGGGCCAAGGCTCACTGGAGGAAGTTCAACAAGGCCAAGGGCCAGGTCCTGCACCTGGCTCACAACAGCCCCATGGGGAGCTGCAGACCTGGGGATGTGTGGCTGGAAAGCTGCAGCTGGGAGAGGGACCTGGGGGTGTTGGGTGGCAGTCACTGAGCATGAGGCAGCAGTGCCCAGGGGGCCAAGAAAGCCAAAGGCATCCTGGCTGGGTGGGCAGCAGGGCCAGGGGGGGATCATCCCCCTGTGCTCAGCACTGGGGAGGCCACAGCTGGAGTGCTGTGCTCAGCTCTGGGCCCTCCCTGCAGGAAGGCCATTGAGGGGCTGGAGCCTGTGCAGAGCAGGGCAGCCAGGCTGCAGAAGGGCCTGGAGCCCCTGGGCTAGAGGAGGGGCTGAGGGAGCTGGGGGGTTGAGGCTGGAGCAGAGGAGGCTGAGGGAGACCTCCTTGCTCTCTGCAGCTCCCTGCAGGGAGGTTGCAGTGAGGAGGGGACAGCCTCTGCTCCTGGGTGTCAAGCCCCAGGAGCAGAGGCAATGGTTGCAAGCTGCCCCAGGGGAGGCTCAGGCTGGCTGCTAGGAAATCTTTCTTGCCTGGAAGGGTTCTCAGGCCTTGGAATGTTGTGCCCAGGGCAGTGCTGGAGTGCCCATCCCTGGAGGTGTTGAAGCAGTGTGTGGAGCTGGTGCTTAGGGCCATGGTTTGGTGCTGAGCCTGCAGTGCTGGGTGGGGGTTGGACTGGCTGAGCCTGGAGGTCTCTTCTAGCCAGATGTGTTCTGTGAGTCTGTGTGAGATGTTCTATGTTCTTGGTTACTGAGCTGAGCTTACCTGGCCAGCACAGGCTGCCTGGGCACTTACCTTCAGTGATTTTGCAGTCAGCACTGATGGGAGTGGGGGTGTTGATGTGCTGGAGGGCAGGAAGGCTCTGCAGAGAGATCTGGCCAGGCTGGATCCATAGGCTGAGGCCAATGGGATGAGGTTTAACAAAGCCAAGTGCCAGGTCCTGCACTTTGGTCACAACAACCCCAAGCAAGGCTGCAGGCCTGGGGCAGAGTGGCTGGAAAGCAGCCTGGGGCAAAGGATCTGGGGGTGCTGGAGGACAGCAGCTGAACAAGAGCCAGCAGTGTGCCCAGGTGGCCAAGAAGGCCAAAGGCATCCTGGCCTGCATCAAAAGCAGTGTGGCCAGCAGGAGGAGGGCAGTGATGGTCACCTTGTACTGGGCCCTGCTGTGGCCACAGCTTGAGTCATAGTATCACTGTATCAGTCAGGGTTGGAAGGGACCACAAGGATCATCTAGTTCCAGCCCCCCTGCCATGGGCAGGGACACCCCACACTAGATCAGGCTGGCCACAGCCTCATCCAGCCTGGGCTTAAACACCTCCAGGGACGGGGCCTCAACCACCTCCCTGGACAACCCATCCCAGGGCTTCACCACTCTCCTGGGGAAGAACTTCCTCCTCACCTCCAGCCTGAATCTCCCCACCTCCAGCTTCATTCCATTCCCCCTAGTCCTATCACTCCCTGAGATCCTGAGAAGTCCCTCCCCAGCCTTCCTGTAGCCCCCTTCAGATCCTGGAAGGCCACAATGAGGTCACCTGGGAGCCTTCTCTTCTCCAGACTGAACAGCCCCAACTCCTTCAGTCTGTCCTCACAGGAGAGGTGCTCCAGCCCTCTGCTCATCCTCGTGGCCCTTCTCTGGACACCTTCCAGCACGTCCACATCCCTCCTGTAATAGGGGCTCCAGAACTGGAGGCAGTACTCCAGGTGGGGTCTCAGCAGAGCTGAGCAGAGGGGGAGAATCCCCTCCCTTGCCCTGCTGGCCACACTTCTCCTGCTGCAGCCCAGGCTCTGATTGGCTTTCCGGGCTGCAAGTGCACACTGAGAGCTCCTGTTGAGCTTCTCCTCCCCCAGCACCCCCAAGTCTCTCTCCTCAGGGCTGCTCTCCAGCCAGTCCATGCCCAGCCTGGATTTGTGCCTGGGATTGCCTCCACCCAGCTGCAGGACCCTGCCCTTGGTCTTGTTGAAGCTCCTGAGGTTGGCTTGTGCCCACCTCTCCAGCCTGTCCAGGTCCCTCTGGATGGATCCCTTCCCTCCAGCTGTCTGCTGCACCACACAGCTTGGTGTCATCAGCAACCTTGCTGAGGCTGCACTCAGTGCCACTGTCCATGGCACCCACAAAGGTGTTGAACAAGCCTGGTCCCAGGCCTGATCCCTGAGGGACTCTGCTTGTCCCTGTCCTCCACTGGGACATGGACCCATTGACAGCCACTCTCTGGGTGCAGCCATCAAGCCAGTTCTGTATCCATCTAGTGGTCCATCCATCACACCCATGTGTCACCAGCCTGGAGACCAGGAGGTGGTGTGGGACAGTGTCAAAGGCTTTGCTCAGGGCCAGGGAAATGACATCAGTTGCTTGCCCCTCAGCTATTAATGTTGTGACCTGTTCAGAGAAGGCCACCAGGTGTGTCAGGCAGCATCTGCCCTTGGCAAAGCCATGCTGACTGTTCCAAATCACCTCCTCACTATTCTTCTGGGTCAGTAGTGCCTCCAGGAGGATCTGCTCCATGATCTTTCTGGGCACAGAGGTGAGACCAACTGGCTCAGGTCTGGTGCCACAGGGTAAGAAAGACATTGAGGGGCTGGAGGGTGTCCAGAGAAGAGCACTGAGGCTGCTGAGGGGTCTGGAGAAGAGAGCTGGTGAGGAGCAGCTGAGGGAGCTGGGGTTGGGTAGTGTGCAGAAGAGAAGGCTGAGGGAGACCTCATTGCTCTCCACAGCTCCCTGGGAGGAGGCTGGAGTGAGGCTGGGCTTGGTCTCTGCTGCCAAGTGAGCAGAGCTAGGAGGAGAGGAAATGTGCTGAAGCTGTGCCAGGGGAGGGGTAGGCTGGAGAGGAGGAAAGATTTCTTTGGTGGAAGAGTGGTGAGGGGTTGGGACAGGCTGCCCAGGGAGGTGGTGGAGTCCCCATGGCTGGAGGTGTTGAAGAGGCTGTAGAGGTGGTGCTGCAGGGTAGAGTTTGGTGGTCATGGCAGCTGGGTTGTGGTTGGACTCAATGACCTTGAAAGCCTTTTCCACCCTTAGTGGCTCTAGGACTCTGTGATCTCTGTTTTTCTGTGACCTTCTTTGGCATTCCTCTCACAGTCACACCTCAGAAGCGTGCTCAGAAGCTTTCACATCATTCCTGCCGTAGTCATTAGTGTGACATCAGCCTTCTGAGTGCCTAAATCTTGGGGTTTATATTCTGATGGCTTTTCTAGTACAGATCTTCCTTCCCCCCTTAAAATACCCACTGCATGTGTTTGGCACTGACAGCTATGCCTTTGTTGCAGTTTTAAGCTCTGCTTAAATTGTAAATAAGAATTAGATTCTTCCAGAGAATTCAGTCCAGGGGCTGGGCAAATTTTTCTAAGAGGCTGAGCAAGTAACAGAGAGAAGTTTATTGCATGTCATGGGCTCTGCAAGTTCCCATTTAGTTTAGCAGCACAGAGGTTGCCTCCTCCTTCTCCTCTTGCAGCTGCCTCCTCTGCTTTGCTTCTGGCTGCCTTATCTCTGCCCTGGCATGCAGGCTGAGCTGTCCTCTGTTTTGACTGTGTGAGGTGCAGGGGGGAGGGAGAGGCAGGGACAGCAGGTGGCTGTTCCTATACCCTCTGGGCTGCCCAGGGCAGTGTGAGTCTGTACCAGGAGGTATCTCTGATGCTGTTGAGCTGTGAATAGATGTAAATATCCTTGTATGTGTCTATTGCCTTTTAGACTTTGATATTCAGAATCATAGTATCAATAAGGTTGGAAAAGACCTCAGAGATCATCAAGTCCAACCCAGCACCATCTCCTCAACTAAACCATGGCACCAAGTGCCTCATCCAGTCCCCTCTTGAACAACTCCACCACCACCCTGGGCAGCACATTCCAATGGCCAATCTGTCTTGCTGGGAAGAATTTCTTCCTCACCTCCAGCCTAAATCTCCCCTGGCACAGCTTGAGACTGTGTCCTCTTGTTCTGGTGCTGGCTGCCTGGGAGAAGAGACCAACCCCCACCTGGTTACAACCTCCCTTCAGGGAGTTGCATAGAGCAAGAAGGTCTCCCCTGAGCCTCCTCTTCTCCAGGCTAAGCAACCCCAGCTCCCTCAGCTTCTCCTCACAGGGCTGTGCTCCAGACCCCTCCCCAGCTTTGTTGCCCTTCTCTGGACACCTTCCAGCAGCTCAACATCTTTCCTAACCTGAGGAGCCCAGAACTGGACACAGGACTCAAGGTGTGGCCTAAGCAGTGCTGAGCACAGGGCAGAATGACTTCCCTGCTCCTGCTGGCCACACTCTTCCTGATGCAGGCCAGGATGCCCTTGGCCTTCTTGTCCCCCTGGGCACACTGCTGCCTCATGTTCAGCTGCTGTCAACCAGCACCCCCAGGTCCCTCTCTGCCTGGCTGCTCTCAGCCACTCTGCCCCCAGCCTGTAGCTCTGCCTGGGGTTGCTGTGGCCTGTGTCACTTTTAGGCTGTGCCTTTAAGAAAGGGACAGCTTCAGAATTCCCTAGGTGAAATGTTCAGGTGTAAAAAAGGAAAACAAAGATAATTCTAAACAAGTTTCATTGGCAGATCAGTAGAATGTGACTTTAAGAACTCAGTCTGAGTGCAGCCTGCTTTGCTTTTCTCTTCTGCTCTGGGCCCGGGTGCATGCTGCTGACCTTGGACTGAAGCTCATGAGATAAGAAAGCTAACCTCTCTAACAACTGCTTTGAACTAACATTTCCCCTTAATAGCCACTTCTCTCTTTAGTCCTTTTTCACCCAGTTAACTGCTAGGGGAAAGGGGAGGAAGGAGGAAAAGGAGTTTTGGGGGGACCTGAGGGGATTCTCCTCGGGAGGGCGTTTCTGTGTCACGTTCCTTCCTGCGTATTTCTGTAAGTCCTGTACACTGTGGCTATATTCCTTGCACCTCACCCTGCTTGTAAAACACAGCTTTCCATTCCCTCCTCTGACTGAGTTTAGCTGTGCTGTGTGTGGTGGGAGGATTAAACCTTCACACTACCACATGGCCAAAATGCAGCACCCGGCACTTGGACTTGTTGAATGCCATCCTGTTGGCCTCTGCCCATCTGTCCAGCCTGGCAAGGTCCCTCTGCAGAGCCCTTCTGCCCTCTAACAGATCAACTCCTGCCCCCAGCTTGGTGTCATCTGCAAATTTACTGATGATGGACTCAATCCCCTCATCCAGATCGTCAGTGAAGACATTGAAGAGGATGGGGCCCAGCACTGATCCCTGGGGCACACCACTGGTGCCTGGCTGCCAGCTGGCTGTGGCACCATTCACCACCACTCTCTGGGCTCAGCCTCCAGCCAGTTCCTAACCCAGCTCAGAGTGCTGCTGTCCAAGCCAGGGGCTGACAGCTTGGCCAGCAGTTTGCTGTGGGGGATGGTGTCAAAGGCCACTTTTGATTTTAGTCACTTTGCTTCCAGAATTCTGAGCCAGTGTGGCAAATTTACTCCAGGGGTAGGTTCCCAGTTTGTTGGGGTGCAAATCCAAGCCACAACAGCCCTCACCAGGAATTAAAACACTTCTTATTTTCCTTTCCCCCCCAGTGTTTCAAGGTGTTTGGCCTTAATGACAACGACACCTTGACGTGGCATGCTGCCAGGAATGAGTGCATCAGTCTCGGAGGGAACCTGGCTACCATCTCCAGAGAGGAAACACAAGGTATGAAGCACTCAGGTTTTGAGAGTGAGTAATTCCTGACAGCCAGGTGAAGGCAGAGGGTGCAGCTTCTGCAGCTTCTGCATGGTCTGGTAGGAGGTCTGACACAGGAGCATAAAGCTGTGCTGGATGTGAAGCTGCAGCTTTGGAAAGAGGCTTGCACAGGATTCAGTGCTTTGTCTGACTGTTGGAATAGCTTTGGGATCAGAGCAGGCTGTACAGAGGGGGTCAAATACAAAAGGTTTCCCATTAGGGGCTGGTCATGCAGTGAAATATCCAGAGTTCAATATTTTTTTTAAGGATACATGTGAAAATAGCACCCAAAGGGAGTAATATGCAAATCAAATCACCATGCACCTGCCTGGGTGTCAGTGGAGGACACATCCTCATGCAGCAGCAGGTCTGATGCTGGAGTCCCAGCTTCCCCTTCTTGCCCTTGCTCTGCTGGGCTCAGGCTGTGGGTGTTGCTCAGCATGTGACAGGTGATTTTAGTGAGCCCTCATGTTTGCTCAGGAAATGCGTCATCCCAGGTTGTGAGAGCTGCACATGGGCCATCTCCCAGCTCACTCCACAGAATCACAGAATCACAGGATGGGCTGGGTTGGAAGGGACCTCCAAAGCTCACCCAGTCTGACCCCCCTGCACTCAGCAGGGACATCCCCAACTAGATCAGGTTGCCAGAGCCCTGTCCAACTTCACCCTGAATGTCTCCAGGGATGGAGCCTCAACCACCTCCCTGGGCAACCTGTGCCAGTGTTCCAGCAGCCTCCTGGTGCAGAACTTGCTCCTCACATCCAATCTCAATCTGCTCTGCTCTAGTCTGAAGCCATTGCCCCTGGTCCTGTCCCTGCAGGCCTTTGCAGTCTCTCTGCAGTCTTCCTGTAGCCCCTTCAGGTCCTGGCAGGCTGCTGTTAGGGTTTCCCTGCACCATCCGTGCTCATGGTTTCTATAGCAGGGAAAGGACAATTTTATTGTAAAGAGTGGTGGTCTGGGCAGGAGCTAAAGCAAACAGCATCTGGCTTTCCAAAAGCTGAGCTCTCAGTGCCTACACACTTGGATAATGAGTGTTATGTCTGTTTGGAAATGAAGCTGTTACGTTTGGGTAGCAGAGAAGCTGGACAGGAGCCAGCAATGGGCACGGGCAGACCACAAGGCCAAGGGCAGCCTGGGCTGCATCCAAAGCAAATTGACCAGAGATGGAGAGAGGGGATCCTGCCCCTCTGCTCTGCTCTGGGGAGACCTCACCTGCAGAGCTGTGTCCAGCGGTGGGGCCAACGACACAAGAGAGACCTGGACTTGATGGAGAGGGTCCAGAGAATGCCATAAAGAAGATCAGAGGGCTGGAGAACCTTTGCTATGGGGACAGGCTGGAAGAACTGGGGCTGTTCAGCCTGGAGAAGAGAAGGTGCTGGGGAGATTATAGGGCTGCATTTCAGTATCTCAAGAGGACCTGCAGGCAGGCTGGGGAGGGACTGTTCAGAAGGGGCCGTGGGGACAGGATGAGAGGCAATGGTTTGAAAGAGTTAGGTTGGACACCAGGAGGAAGTTCTGCACAGTGAGGCTGGGGAGACACTGGCACAGGCTGCCCAGGGAGGTGGTTGAGGCTCTGTCCCTGGAGACATTCAAGCTCAGCCTGGCTGTGGCCCTGGGCAGCCTGCTCTGGCTGGAGCTGCCCCTGCTGCCTGCAGGGGTTGGGCAAGATGCCCTCGGAGGGTCCCTTCCAACCTGTGAATGAGACAGCAGAGCAGATTAGAGGATGCACACTGTGTGGGCATTTCCCAGGAGTCAGCCTTGGGTGTCCTCATGCTAGGGTCAGGAATACCTCCCAAACATCCTCCCTTCTTCCCCAGGGGATGAGCAACAGGGTTTAGTACATTATTTAATCATGATTATTATTATTATTTCAATTTATTATTTTATTCTTAATATTTTATTCTGTTATTTGTATCACTTTATTCTATTATTTCATTCTTATTTTGAATGCTGTTTCATTCTTATTCTTTAAGTCTTAATATTTTGTTCTAAATATTTTATTCTTATTACTTAATTGCAGGATTTTATTAAAGGGTTTCTTTTAAAAAATACTAATTAATGATGTTTTGAATTTACTTTTCAAAATTCATCTTTTAAATTGCATTCTCTCTTATTCTTTTATGACATTATTTATTACACTACTTAACTCTTTTTATTAGCTATTTTTACACATGTATTTATTTTTATATATTTAGTATACTGATTTTATTTTAGTTTACTATTTTATTATATTATTTAAGTCCCACTATTGTTTTATATTATTATTTTGTTCTTCGTATTTTATTCTTATAATTTTCATAGTGCTTTCCTTCTTCTATTATTTAATTTAACTCCATTTATTCTATTATGTAATTTAATAAAGTTAATATAATGCTAATCTTAGTATTTTATTCAATTATTTAAATCCTACTATTTTATTTTAGCATTTTTCTGTATTATTTAATTCTTAGTGTGTACTTATTCTATTCTTATTATTTATTATATATTAATTATTCATTTAGTCTTTATTCTTATTATTTATTCTTATTCTCATTCTTATTCTTATTTATTCTATTATTTAAATCCCGGTATCTTCTTGCATTTTTTTTATTCCTTGTATTTTATTCCTATCATTTTATTTCAGCACTTTATTGCATTATTTAATTCTTGCTGTATACATCTTTTAATCTTGTTATTTCATCCTATTACTGAAATCCCAGTATTTTATTATATTTTTTTATTCTTTATATTTTATTCCTATCATTTTATTTTAGCAGTTTGCTATGTTATTTAATTCTTATGATTTACTTATTTGACTTATATTTACTTATATTATTTACTATATTTACTTATTTTATTCCTATTATTTTAGTTTAGTATTTTACTGCATTATTTCATTCCTATTATTTACTTATTTTATTCTTATTATTTTATTCTATTATTTAAATCCCTTATTTTATTCCATTTTTAAAATTCCTTGTATTTTATTCCTATTATTTTATTTTATTTTTTACCAGATTATTTCCTTCTTATTATTGATTTATTTTATTCCATTTTTTAATCCTTGTATTTTATTCCTATTATTTTATTCTATTATTGAAACCCTTCATTTTATTCCACATTTTATTTTTTTTATTCCTTGCATTTTATTCCTATTATTTTATTCTATTATTGAAACCCTTCATTTTATTCCATTTTTTTATTCCTTGCATTTTATTCCTATTATTTTATTCTATTATTGAAACCCTTCATTTTATTCCATTTTTTTATTCCTTGCATTTTATTCCTATTATTTTATTCTATTATTGAAACCCTTCATTTTATTCCATTTTTTTATTCCTTGCATTTTATTCCTATTATTTTATTTTAGTATTTTACCATATTATTTCATTCTTATTATTTACTTATTTTATTCCTATTATTTTATTCTATTATTTTATTATTATTATTTTATTCTATTATTGAAATCCTTTATTTTATGACATTTTTTCATTCCTTGTATTTTATTCCCTTTTTTTAGCATTTTACCATATTATTTCATTCTCATTATTTACTTATGTTATTCCTTGTATTTTATTTCTATTATTTTATTTTAGTATTTTACCATATTATTTCATTATTATTATTTTATTCTATTATTGAAATCCTTTATTTTATTACATTTTTTAATTCATTGTATTTTATTCCCATTATTTTATTTTAGTATTTTACCATATTATTTAATTCTCATTATTTACTTATGTTATTCCTTGTATTTCATTTCTATTATTTTCTTTTAGTATTTAGCTATATCATTTCATTCTTATTAGTTACTTATTTTATTCCTATTATTTTATTCTTCTTATTTTATTCTATTATTGAAATCCTTTATTTTATTCCCTTTTTTTATTCCTTGTATTTTATTCCTATTATTTTCTTTTAGTATTTTACTATATTATTTCATTCTTATTATTTGCTTATCTTATTCCCATTATTTTATTCTATTATTTCATTCCCATTATTTTATTCTATTATTTAAAACCTTTATTTTATTCCCATTTTTTATTCCTTGTATTTTATTCCTATTACTTTATTTTAGTATTTTACTATATCATTTCATTCTTATTATTTGCTTATCTTATTCCCATTATTTTATTCTATTATTTAATTCCCATTATTTTATTCTATTATTTCATTCCCATTATTTTATTCTATTATTTCATTCCCATTATTTTATTCTATTATTTCATTCCCATTATTTTATTCTATTATTTCATTCCCATTATTTTATTCTATTATTTCATTCCCATTATTTTATTCCCATTTTTTATTCCTTGTATTTTATTCCTATTACTTTATTTTAGTATTTTACTATATTATTTCATTCTTATTACTTGCTTATTTCATTCCCATTATTTCATTCCCATTATTTCATTCCCATTATTTCATTCTATTATTTTATTACTATTATTTTATCCTAATATTTAAATCCTTCATTTTATTACATTTCTTGTTCATTGTATTTTATTCCTGTTATTTTATTTTAGCATTTTACTGTATGATTTAATTCTCTCTATGTCCTCCTTCTATTATTTTATTGTGCGATTTCAACCCTCGTATTTTATCGTGGGTTTTGTTCTATTATTTTATCCATCTCATCTTCTTCTTGTGTTGCAATTTTCGCCACTGCAGCGGGTGCTGCCGGTGCCAGTCCCCCCGGGGGAGGGGGAGCCAGGTGCGCTCCTGCCCTCCTCGTTCACTTTGCCTTTGCTTCGCCTCCAGCCTCGCTCATGGCTCTGCTGCGCCGGGCGGCGACGGGCGCCTGGATCGGGCTGAACGACATCAACTGGGAGCACAGCTTCCTGTGGACGGACGGCAGCCCAGTCCACTACACCAACTGGGCCAAAGGCTCCCGCACCTACTACAGCCACGTAAGCACCGCCCCTCCCCAGCACGCCAGGCGGGGGCTGACACCCAGCCTGCCTTGGCTAGAAAGAGTGGAGTAGCCTTGCTCCTTGGCAAGCAGAGCGGGCAGGTAGGACATCAGCCCTCACACAGCCTCTCCAGCTGCTTCTCTGGGCATCCAGGCACAGGGTTTGGAGCATTATGTGAAAATCAAACCAATGTGGCCAGCGGGGCTGGGGAGGTTCTGCTCCCTCTTTGCTCTGCCCTGCTGAGACCACAGCTGCAATCCTGTGTCCAGTTCTGGGCTTCCCCAATTCAAGAGAGACCGAGACCTGCTGGAGAGAGTCCAGGGGAGAGCTGTGAGGATGATGAAGGGACTGGAACAGCTCTGTTGTGAAGAGAGACTGAGAGCTGGGGCTGTTTAGTCTGGAGAAGAGAAGGCTGAGAGGGATCTGATCAATGTCTATCAATAGCTGAGGGGTGGGCGTCAGGATGAAGGGGCCAGGCTCTCTTTGGTGGTGCCCAGGGATAGGACAAGGACCAACAGGTACAGGCTGGAACCCAGGAGGTTCCACCTCAACAGGAGGAGAAACTTCTTTGGTGTGAGGGTGCTGGAGGCCTGGAGCAGGCTGCCCAGAGAGGTTGTGGAGTCTTCTGCTCTGGAGACTTTCCAAACCACCTTAATATGTTTCTGTGTGAGCAGCCCTGGGTGATCCTTCCCTGACAGGGGAGTTGGGTTGGATGATCTCTGGAGGTTCCTTCCAACCCCTCATTCTCTCTTGAACTGGGGAGCCCCACAGTACTGCAGATGCAGTCTCACCAAGGCAGCCTGAGGTTATGTGGCTATGAGATGGGGAGAGCTGCTGCCTCCTGCTTCTTGTGCTGTGGGAGGAAAAGGAGGAAGATGAAGAGCCCAAATTGCAGTGGGGAGATGTCTCCAGCAAGAGGTTGTGCATTACTGCACTGTGGTGACAACACTGGATCCTCATGCTGAAGTGGGGCAAGGAGGAGATTTCAGCTCTCCAGGCAAGCTTCAGAGCTGAAGGAGAGTTTCCCAATAACCTCCAGGAAAGCAGCAACAGAGCTGAAATGTCCTGTGGGGTAAAGCTAGCACAGGCTGACACATGCACATGTCCAGGGGGATGCCCAGGGATTCCACACATCCCACACTTCTTCCTGCCTCTGTCCTGCACTTTGCCCCTCCTTCCATCATCCAGGTGCTGGGACTGAGCTGTCAATGCTTATTGCCATGTTGCTGCTCCTGACCATTGCCTGTATGAGTTCCTTTGGATGTGGCCTGGAAGGTGTCCAGAGCAGGGCCACGAGGAGGAGCAGAGGGCTGGAGCTGCTCTGCTATGAGCACAGACAGAGGGTTGGGGTTGTGCAGTCTGGAGGGGAGAAGGCTCCCAGGAGACCTTCTTGTGACCTTCCAGTATTTTCAGGGGGCTCCAAGCAAGCTGGGGAGGGACTTTTGAGGGTGTCAGGGAGGGATAGGACTGGGGGGATGGAGCAAAAGTAGTAGTGGGGAGATTGAGATTGGATGTGAGGAAGAAGTTGTTGCCCATGAGGGTGGTGAGAGCCTGGCACAGGCTGCCCAGGGAGGTGGTGGAAGCCTCCTGCCTGGAGGTGTTTGCAGCCAGGCTGGAGGTGGCTGTGAGCAACCTGCTGTGGTGTGAGGTGTCCCTGGCCATGGCAGGGGGTTGGATCTGGCTGATCCTTGAGAGCCCTTCCCAACCCTGACAATTCTGCTGTTCTATGACCTTCATGATTCATCTGTGTGTGGCAGGTGAGGCAGGAAGGTTCCCTTAACTCTCCGCAGCGTTTCCTTGTTCATCTCCTTTCCTCTGCAGGGTGACTGTGTCTCTCTGATAAAGAACCCCATTGAACAGGCAGGGAAATGGAAAGATGAAGAGTGCAAAACAAGCAAGAGCTACATATGCCAGAAAAAATCTGGTGAGTTTTCTTGCACTGCTTCCCAGTGCAGCTGATCTGCTGTGGCAATGTCCAAGTGGAGTAGAAGGTGACTTTCCCAAACTCAATCCTGTCTGTAACTGGAAGTAAACTGTCAGATTGAAGGAGGTTCTCCTCCCCCTCTACTCTGCCCTAGTCAGGCCCCACCTGGAATATTGCATCCAGTTCTGAGGTCCCCAGTTCAGGAGGGACAGGGATCTGCTGGAGAGAGTCCAAGGGAGGGCTACAAGGATGCTGCAGGGACTGCAGCACTGCCTGGGGAGGAGAGGCTGAGAGCCCTGGGGGTGTTCAGTCTGGAGAGGAGAAGGCTGAGAGGGATCTGATCAATGTCTATCAATAGCTGAGGGCTGGGGGTCAGGAAGGAAGGGACAGGGACAGCCTCTGCTCACTTGTGCCCTGGGATAGGCCAAGGAGCAATGGATGGAAACTGCAGCACAGGAGGTTCCACCTCAACAAGAGGACCACTATAAGGGTCCCAGACCACAGGAGCAGGCTGCCCAGAGAGGTTGTGGAGTCTCCTTCTCTGGAGCCTTTGCAGCCCTGTCTGGATGTGTTCCTGTGTGACCTGTGCTGGATTCTATGCTCCTGCTCTTGCAGGGGTTGGCCTGGAAGCTCTCCAGCGGTCCCTTCCAACCCCTAACATCCTGTAGCCTCTCAGTACCAGCTGGCCCATGCACCATTTCAACCAAAGGAGCACATTTTGTTTTCCAAAGAACAACTCTTCACCTTTGCTGCACTGAGGACTAGGCCAGTGACTACATAAATAAAGCTCTGAGCCATCATGTGTTTCACTGCTCTTGGTAAGCAGGGGAGAAGAGAGAGAACAGCTCTTTGTCTTTACACAGGCAAATTCCTCACCACTGAAATTCTGCTGCTAAGAGAGCCACACCACCTGTGTTCTGAAACAGGCTCTTCCCAGTGATGCCCAGTGCCAGCACAAGGGGCAGGGTGGAAGCTGAGGAAATTCCATGGAAACAGGAGGGAGCATTTTTCCCCTGTGAGGGTTCCAGAGCCCTGGAGCAGGCTGCCCAGGGGGGTTGTGGAGTCTCCTTCTCTGGAGATATTCAACACCTGCCTGGATGTGTTCCTGGGTGACCTGCCCTGGGTGCTCCTGCTCTGGCAGGGGATGAGCTTTTGAGGTCCCTTCCAAGCCCCTAACACTCCGTGGCTCTATGATGCTGTGAAGCACTGCTCTGTCTGATTTCCTTTACAGCCTTCCCCAGGCCACTGCAGCAGCAGCAGCTGCACCCCTCTGCCTGCTCACGGGCTGCTTGCTGCACCTTCTGCCTTGTCAGAACTACAGCAAATGCTAACACAGCAGGGGACAAGTGGAGGAATTGTTGCCTTTTATGCCCCACACCATCCCAGTATGCTTCGGGAATAGAGCTTACAAGGCAGGTTCCTGCAGGCAATCAAGGTGTTAGTGCTCAAAGGCCCTTCTGAGAAGGGTGAGAAAATGGAGGCACAGAGCATGGCAGGAGAGCTTTCACCACTGCAGTCACGGCTGGGACACATCCTCATCTGCTGTTCCAGCCTTTCTTCACTGCTGGACTGCTCCAGCAGACCAGGCCTCCCCTCTCTCTGTCTAACCCATACCAAGTGTTTGACTTCCCTCTCTTTGCCCGCTGGTTCCAGACCCCCAGCTGCCGAGCTCCCCAGCCCCGGTGCCGCTGTTCGGCTTTAACAGCTACGGCAACGAGAGCTACGCAGTCGTCAGCCACAAAATGTCCTGGCAAGAGGCAGAGAGCAACTGCAGGCAGCAATTCGCAGAGCTGGCCAGCGTGCTGGATCCCTATGCTGGATCCTACCTCTGGCTGCAGCTACTAAAGCATGGGGAGCCTGCATGGATTGGCCTCAGCAGCAGCACGGTGAGTCCAGCAAAGGCTTGTCACAACCTACTGCTACTCCAGCTCAGCACAGGCCAGCCAGAGGCAGCTCAGAGCTTGACAGAATCCACTGCCGTGGGTGCTGCCTGCTCCCACCTCAGTCTGCTTGAGTAGATACAGTGAGATCATTAACTATGGAAGCAAGGGATGGAATTGAGGGGATGGAATTTCAGGAAGTTAGGGATGGAATTTAGGGAAGCACAGCCAGCAAGTTGAAGGAGGGGATTCTGCCCCTCTGCTCCACTCTGCTGAGAGCACAGCTGGAGCTCTGGGTCCAGTTCTGGAGCCTCTGTGCCAGGAAGGCTCTGGAGGTGCTGGAAGGTGTCCAGAGAAGGGCCACGAGGAGGAGCAGAGGGCTGGAGCTGCTCTGCTCTGGAGACAGCCTGAGAGAGTTGGGGTTGTGCAGTCTGGAGAGGAGAAGGCTCTGAGGAGAGCTTCTTGTGGCCTTCCAGGATCTGCAGGGGGCTCCAAGAAAGCTGGGGAGGGACTTTTGAGGGTGTCAGGGAGGGATAGGACTGGGGGGATAGAGCAAAGCTAGAAGTGGGGATTCAGATTGGATGTGAGGAGGGAGTTGTTCCCCATGAGGGTGGTGAGAGCCTGGCACAGGTTGCCCAGGGAGGAGGTGGAAGCCTCCTGCCTGGAGGTGTTTGCAGCCAGGCTGGATGTGGCTGTGAGCAACCTGCTGTGGTGTGAGGTGTCCCTGGCCATGGCAGGGGGTTGGACCTGGCTGATCCTTGAGGTCCCTTCCAGCCCTGCCAATTCTGTGATTCCATGACAATGATTGTTGTGTCAGAAACTGTGATCCTGATTTTCCCATATTTTGACATCCCTCCAAGTGCCAGCTGGGTGTTCCTCCCATCTGATTCTTGGCAATAAGCTTTGTGGCCATTTTCTTTCAGTCTCCTGGTCATTATGCATGGTCAGACAGGAGGAGGAGCAGGTATTACAACTGGGCCAGTGGGGAGCCAAACAAGAACACAGCCTGTGTCTACTTAGATCTGGATGGGTTTTGGAAGACAGCCTCTTGCAATGAGAGCTTTTTCTCTCTCTGTAAGCAATCTGATGGTAAGTTCTCCATGGCAGAAGTTGGGTTTGGGAGGCTGGAGTTTAACCTGCTGGCTGTGTTTGAAGTTAGCTTCCCCACAGATGCCAGGATTGTGGTTTGTGTTGTATGTCCTGGGAACTTGGGAGCTCTCAGGTGACAGCAATGTTCCCTCCCTTGTGGCCAAGAAGGCCAATGGGACCCTGGGGTGCATTAATGCATCGAGTGTGTTCAGCAGATCCTAGGATGTTCTCCTCCTACATTGTCCTAGTGAGGCCACACCTGGAATACTGCTTCCAGTTCTGGGCTCTTGAACAGAGGGACAGGGATCTGCTGGAGAGAGTCCAAGGGAGGGCTACAAGGATGCTGAAGGGACTGCAGCACTGCCTGGGGAGGAGAGGCTGAGGGTCATCCAACCTGGTCTAGTGTAGGGTGTCCCTGCCCACGGCAGGGGGTTGGAACTAGATGATCCTTGTGGTCCCTTCCAACCCTGACTGATACTATGATACTATGACCTGGGGCTGTTTAGTCTGGAGAGGAGAAGGCTGAGAGGGATCTGATCAATGTCTATCAATAGCTGAGGGCTGGGGGTCAGGAAGGAAGGGACAGGGACAGCCTCTGCTCACTTGTGCCCTGGGATAGGACAAGGGGCAAGGGATGGAAACTGCAGCACAGGAGGTTCCAGCTCAACATGAGGAAGAGCTTCTTGACTGTGAGGGTCCCAGAGGCCTGGAGCAGGCTGCCCAGAGAGGTTGTGGAGTCTCCTTCTCTGGAGCCTTTGCAGCCCTGTCTGGATGTGTTCCTGTGTGACCTGTGCTGGATTCTCTGCTCCTGCTCTGGCAGGGGGTTGGACTGGAAGCTCTCCAGAGGTCCCTTCCAACCCCTAACATCCTGAGATCCTGTGATCCAGGTTCAGCAGCTGCTGTGTTTCACAAGCCACTCTGCACACACACATCACAAAGACAGCAGCAATAGCTCCTGCCACGTGCAGTAAGCCTTGTCTGCACCTTTCTTTTTGCTCAAGAAGTGCAGAATTGCTCCAATTTAGCCTAACTAGTGATATCCTAATGATATATTTTTATTTGTAAAAGTATCTTTGTGATGTTGGGAGATAAACTTTGTCAATGTAGCAGCCAAAGTGATTAATGTAGATTTGTCACAAGTATAAGATCCTGGGAGCCTTCTGCTGCCATGCTTTATAGTTCATATCTGGTGCTCAAGGCCAGGCTGGAGGTGGCTGTGAGCAACCTGCTGCAGTGTGAGGTGTCCCTGCCCATGGCAGGGGGGTTGGAGCTGGCTGAGCCTTGAGGTCCTTTCCAACCCTAACAATTCTATGATTCTGTGCTTCCCTTGGGTTCTTAAAGCTTGTGTCTTCTGAACAGAGTTAATCCCTACTGAACTACCACAGCTGCCTGGCAGGTGTCCTGAGCCGAAGCGTGGCAGAGCCTGGGTTCCCTTCCGTGGTCACTGCTACTACGTGCACACCACCTCTGAGGAAAGCTGGCCTGATGCCTCCATGACCTGCATCCAAATGGGTAAGGGCCTTCTTCTACCAGGCTGCTGCACAGGCTGGTTGTGTGTTTGGATTTTTAACCCAGAACTGAGACTCTGGTCAGCAGGGGAGGGCAGTGATGGTCACCCTGTACTGGCCCTGCTGAGGCCACAGCTTGAGGGTAAGAAAGACATTGAGGGGCTGGAGGGTGTCCAGAGAAGAGCACTGAGGCTGCTGAGGGGTTTGGAGAAGAGAGCTGGTGAGGAGCAGCTGAGGGAGCTGGGGTTGGGTAGTGTGCAGGAGAGAAGGCTGAAGGAGACCTCATTGCTCTCCACAGCTCCCTGAGAGGAGGCTGCAGTGAGGCTGGGCTTGGTCTCTGCTGCCAAGTAAGCAGAGCTAGGAGGAGAGGAAATGTGCTGAAGCTGTGCCAGGGGAGGGGTAGGCTGGAGAGGAGGAAAGATTTCTTTGGTGGAAGAGTGGTGAGGGGTTGGGACAGGCTGCCCAGGGAGGTGGTGGAGTCCCCATGGCTGGAGGTGTTGAAGAGGCTGTAGAGGTGGTGCTGCAGGGTAGAGTTTGGTGGTCATGGCAGCTGGGTTGTGGCTGGACTCAATGATCTTAAAGGCCTTTTCCAGCCTCAGTGATTGTGTGTGTGTATATATAGCAGTTCTAAGCTCCAGCTAACTGCAGCTCAAGCTCTTCTACCCTGTGAAAAACCTGAGCACAAAACATCCTGATTGTTCACTGAGGTAATTAATTTTTAATGGCCAGTCTTGCTGGAATGCTATGTAACATTTGATTGATTTTCTTTAGGTGCCTCTCTGGTCTCCATAGAAGACTCTGCTGAGATGAACTTTCTCCTCATTTATTTGTCTACACTTTCAAACGACTTCAGAAAGTTTTGGATAGGACTCTTCCAAAACTTTGATGGTAATCACCCCACAGTGCACACCCAGGTGCACACACTGAGGCTAATTTAACATTAGCATGGCACATATTAACACCCAATACAAAAGAAACACTACATAGCATTAGCATGGCACATATTAACACCCAATACAAAAGAAACACTACATAGCATTAGCATGGCACATATTAACACCCAATACAAAAGAAACACTACATAGCATTAGCATGGCACATATTAACACCCAATACAAAAGAAACACTACATAGCATTAGCATGGCACATATTAACACCCAATACAAAAGAAACACTACATAGCATTAGCATGGCACATATTAACACCCAATACTAAAGAAACACTACATAGCATTAGCATGGCACATATTAACACCCAATACTAAAGAAACAGTCAGGGGTGAACCGACTGCTAAATGTTTAACAGGCTGCAGAGCTGGGCCCAGGACAACCTCAGGAGGTTCAACAGAACCAAGGGCAAGGTCCTGCAGCTGGCTCAGGGCAATCCCAAGCACCAATCCAGGCTGGGCAGGGACTGGCTGGAGAGCAGCCCTGAAGAAAAGGCCTTGGGGGTGCTGGGGGAGGAGAAGCTCAAGAGGAGCCAGCAGTGAGACCTTGCAGCCCAGAGAGCCAAGCAGAGCCTGGGCTGCAGCAAGAGAAGTGTGGCCAGCAGGGCCAGGGAGGGGATTCTGCCCCTCTGCTCCACTCTGCTGGAGATATTCAACACCTGCCTATATGTGTTCCTGTGTGACCTGCTCCAGGTGCTCCTGCTCTGGCAGGGGGCTGGACTGGATGAGCTTTCAAGGAGCCTTCCAGCTCCTACCATTCTGTGATTCTGAGTTATTATTAAGGAGAGCTGATTCTGTCTGCAAAGAGAATTGATTCAGCTCTCATCTTCACTCATCCTGGATTCACAAGAGAAGGAAAGCTGAGCAGTCTGAGTCCCTGGAGTTCAGTGTGTGGCTAGCACAGATGCTCTGGGTTTTAACAAAGCTCCCAGGCATGGGTGGCTCCTGGGCACAGGCTTCAGCTAAAAGCCCTTGGGTAGCCTGGGCATGTCTTCTGTACATCTCTGACACCATGGCCCTGAGGGTGTCCTAGTTCTGAGCCAGGAGCTGCCCAGGGCCAAAGGACAGGGAAGATCTTTTAGCCCTTCCCAAGGAGCAAATAAAAATGCTCCACACTGATTGGAAGCTCAAATGGCAATTCTGTTCACAAGCACACACAAAAGGCATTCAGGTAGAAGGAACACACCTGAGCCTACCAGGCCAGAGCCTGCCAGCAGCCTCCACCCCCTCAGGCTCAGCAGCCCAGGAGCAGCCAAAGTGCTGCCCCCAGCCCCAGGCCTGCCGCAGGCTGCCCCAGGCCCTGGGCTGGAGCTGGAAATTCACTGCCAGCCAAGGCCAGGAGAAAGCCTCTGCCCCACAGCCCATGAGATAACAGCACAGGGCCTGAGATGGAGAGAGGAGAGAGAGCCTTGGCTGTGCACTGCCTGCAACAGAGAGAGACAGGGCAACGGAACAGAAGAACAGACTGCAATGTCCTGGGACAAGCTGCCTGTGCCCCTGGGGCTCTCCAGCCTCTGGAGGGCTTTCCCTTGTGGCTGTACCAATGAACTCTTGGTTTCCCTCGATGCACAACAGACAGCTTAGGAACTTTGAGTGCTTAGATTTGGCACATTCCCATCCAAACTCCTCTGGCTGTTCAGAGTGAGCAATGAGCTCCCTGTGCTGCTAGTGTAATGAACTAACCCATTCCATGACCAATGCCATTGTGCCTGGCTGCCTGGAAAGGCTTCCCCACTTCCCTCACTTAACAGGCACCACTTTTAATTCCAGGGGAGTGGCTATGGACAGACAGGAGTGAGATAGAATTTGTCAACTGGGAGAAAGGACAGCCTACAACAATCTTTAATGAGCACTGTGTAGACATGGATGTCTCAAGTGGAACCTGGAGGAATTACTTCTGCTCTGTTGACCAGAATTTCATCTGCAAGATCCCCAAAAGTAAGTCCTGGATTTCCATGCCCTGGGTTGCTTGAGGAGCAGTGGTTAACACACACCAAGCCTAACTAGTTATGCACTGGGTGCACTTCATGCCTTGGTGAATAAATAGAACTCAGGAAGTTCAACCAGGCCAAGTGCAAGGTCCTGCAGCTGCATCAGGGCAATCCCAAGCACAATTCCAGGCTGGGCAAGGAGTGACTTGAGAGCAGTTTAGAGGAGAAGGCTTTGGGGTATCAGTTGGTGACAAACTCCCCAGGAGCCAGCAGTGGTCCCTGGCAGCCCAGCAGGCAGCTGTGTGCTGAGCTGCAGCCAGAGCAGGGAGAGCAGCAGCACAGGGAGGGGATTCTGCCCCTCTGCTCTGCTCAGACCCCACCTGCAGCACTGCCTCCAGTCCTGGGGCCCCCAGCACAAGAAGGACCTGGAGCTGCTGGAGAGGGACCAGGGGAGGCCATGAGGATGATCAGAGGGCTGAGAACCTCCCCTGTGGGGACAGGCTGGGAGAGTTGGGGCTGTTCAGCCTGGAGAAGAGAAGGCTCCAGGGAGACCTTGGAGCAGCCTTCCAGTACCTGAAGGGCTCCAGGAGAGCTGGGGAGGGACCTTTTATCAGGGAGTGCAGTGACAGGATGAAGGGTAAGAGATTTAGAATGAAAGAGGGGAGATTTAAACTAGATACTAGAAATTCTTGATAAGGAGGGTGGTGAGACACTGGCATTGGATGTCCCCTCCTTGGAACTGTTCAAAGCCAGGTTGGACAAAGCTTTGAGCAACCTAGGCTGGTGGGAGGGGAGGTGTCCCTGCCCATGGCAGGGGTTGGAACTCAGTGATCTTTATGGTCTCTTCCAACCCAAACCATTCAAGGACTCTGTGGTGCTTTTAAATTGGATTGGAACCCAGAGCAGAAGTCCCTTCTGCAGTCTGCATTTAATCTTTGCTCCCTTGCAAACTGTGTCTGACATGAACCTGTCTTCATTTTCCAGTTGTGGAAGAGGAGCCAAGCCATGAATCCCATGCCAATAAAGGTAAGTTGGGCTCTCAGAAACCCACTGAAAAGAAAGGTCAATAACTCTAGGGACATCTACTGTCCACAAGTAACACTGCCTCCAGAGAAAGGGTCATTCAGTGCTCAGTTAGCTGTCACAGATGGCTTCATTTTATATCTCAGAGGAGAGCTCTTCCCTCAGCCTGGTTGGCTTACTGATATCTTTTCCTTCTCTTTGGTGGCTTCACTAGTGCTATACTGCAGTACAGTACAATGCCTTGGAAGGGAACAGAGATGAGTCTGACTCCATTTTCTGCCTTGGAAGGGAACAGAGATGAGTCTGACTCCATTTTCTGCCTTGGAAGGGAACAGAGATGAGTCTGACTCCATTTTCTGCCTTGGAAGGGAACAGAGATGAGTCTGACTCCATTTTCTGCCTTGGAAGGGAACAGAGATGAGTCTGACTCCATTTTCTGCCTTGGAAGGGAACAGAGATGAGTCTGACTCCATTTTCTGCCTTGGAAGGGAACAGAGATGAGTCTGACTCCATTTTCTGCCTTGGAAGGGAACAGAGATGAGTCTGACTCCATTTTCTGCCTTGGAAGGGAACAGAGATGAGTCTGACTCCATTTTCTGCCTTGGAAGGGAACAGAGATGAGTCTGACTCCATTTTCTGCCTTGGAAGGGAACAGAGATGAATCTGACTCCATTTTCTGCCTTGGAAGGGAACAGAGATGAGTCTGACTCCATTTTCTGCCTTGGAAGGGAACAGAGATGAATCTGACTCCATTTTCTGCCTTGGAAGGGAACAGAGATGAGTCTGACTCCATTTTCTGCCTTGGAAGGGAACAGAGATGAGTCTGACTCCATTTTCGCGCTCTCCATCCAAAACACGCACCAGTTTCACCTGCTCTCCTGGTGCTTCAGTACTTTTGCAGTCACCAGTGGTGTCCCCCAGGGCTCAGCACTGGGACCTGTCCTCTTTAGTGTCTTTATCAATGATCTGGATGAGGGCACTGAGGCTCCCTCAGTGAGTCTGCAGATGGCACCAGGCTGGGTGGCTGTGTCCAGCTGCTAGAGGCTAGGGAAGCTTCACAGCAGGACCTGGACAGGTGAGAGCCATGGGCCAAGGCTCACTGGAGGAAGTTCAACAAGGCCAAGGGCCAGGTCCTGCACCTGGCTCACAACAACCCCATGGGGAGCTGCAGAGCTGGGGATGTGTGGCTGGAAAGCTGCAGCTGGGAGAGGGACCTGGGGGTGTTGGGTGGCAGTCACTGAGCATGAGGCAGCAGTGCCCAGGGGGCCAAGAAAGCCAAAGGCATCCTGGCTGGGGTCAGAAGCAGGGTGGGCAGCAGGGCCAGGGAGGGGATCATCCCCCTGTGCTCAGCACTGGGGAGGCCACAGCTGGAGTGCTGTGCTCAGCTCTGGGCCCTCCCTGCAGGAAGGCCATTGAGGGGCTGGAGCCTGTGCAGAGCAGGGCAGCCAGGCTGCAGAAGGGCCTGGAGCCCCTGGGCTAGAGGAGGGGCTGAGGGAGCTGGGGGGTTCAGGCTGGAGCAGAGGAGGCTGAGGGAGACCTCCTTGCTCTCTGCAGCTCCCTGCAGGGAGGTTGCAGTGAGGAGGGGACAGCCTCTGCTCCTGGGTGTCAAGCCACAGGAGCAGAGGCAATGGTTGCAAGCTGCCCCAGGGGAGGCTCAGGCTGGCTGCTAGGAAATCTTTCTTGCCTGGAAGGGTTCTCAGGCCTTGGAATGTTGTGCCCAGGGCAGTGCTGGAGTGCCCATGCCTGGAGGTGTTGAAGCAGTGTGTGGAGCTGGTGCTTAGGGCCATGGTTTGGTGCTGAGCCTGCAGTGCTGGGTGGGGGTTGGACTGGCTGAGCCTGGAGGTCTCTTCTAGCCTGATGTGCTCTGTGAGTCTGTCACTGTGAGCTCAGGTTCTCTAATGAGCTCCTGGTGGCAGGCAGCAGCAGTCTCTGCCCACCTGCAGCAATCACTCTGTTTTCCCTTTCCCAGCATCCAAACAGGACGCTGCCGCTTCGTCTGCAAACAGCTTGGGAGGGATGATTGTGATCCTGCTGTTCCTGCTGCTCACCGGCACGGGGCTGACCTTCTACTTCTTCTACAAGCGGAGGCGGGACCGACAAAGGCCAAGTGGCTTCGACAATGCCATCTACCGGGGCGGCTCTGACCTGGGCACTCAGGAATCCAACTGCCTGGTGACCAACATCGAGGAAAACGAGCGGGCAACAGTTTAGCCTGCAGGGTGATGCCGAGCCTGGCTTCGGGAGGAACTGGAGCAGTGGCATGCAAGAACTCTGCTGCCCAGCAGTTTTCTCCTCTGGACATTCCTGTTAGCTTTGCATAGAGTGCTTCTTGCCCTCTGTAGCAGCAGGAGCAAGCAGTCTTGCAAGGCAGGGCCAGAGGTCTGCTCACAGGCTGTAGGACCTGGGAGGAGTGTTGAGCATTAGATGTAGAGCTGGAGCTAGGCTGAGTAAGGGAACTCTCAGGGAGCTCCAGTCTCTGCAGGGTCCAGCATCCCTGGGCCAGTTTAGGCACAAGGAGAGCTACGAGAATGCTGTAAGCTTAGCCTGCTCCATAAAGCATATCCAGATCTGTACATATCCTGAACCTTCTACCCTCATCTCCAGCACTGACTGTCAGAACTGCACAGCTTGGATGGGACCTCCAAGCTCCAAGGAGGTCTCTCTTCGAGGCAGGACCAGCTCCCTGGCTCAGCCAGGCAGCCTGATTCACTGCTGTGGCTCCCTATCTCCCTTTGGCTGCTGAGGTAGCCACAGAAACCCTTCCTGTTGCTTGTGATATCTGAATTAACACATTTTCCTCCTCTGATAAAAAGGGAAGTGTAAACTGTTTCTCTGCTGCTGTAATTCTGTAATGGAAGCATTGAAAGATGAGCTGCAGCTACAGTGTGGGAGGGACTGGGAACAGAAATGCTTCGTGGCTTCAATAATGCAGTAGGAACCTCCTCGGGCTCTGCAAAAGGGATGAATTAAACTCAGTTCCTAGCTGAACAAATTACTCAGAATTGTTATTGACATTTCCAACACTGGTGAGGGTTTCAGAGAGTCACAGAATGGGCTGGGTTGGAATGGGACCTCCAAAGCTCATCCAGGCCAACCCCTCTGCACCCAGCAGGGACATCCCCAGCTAGATCAGGTTGCCCACAGCCCTCTCCAGCCTCACCTTGAATATCTCCAGGGATGGAGCCTCAACCACCTCCCTGGGCAGCCTGTTCCAGTGTTCCACCTCCCTCCTGGGGCAGAACTTGTTCCTCACATCCAATCTCAATCTGCTCTGCTCTAGTCTGAAGCCATTGCCCCTGGTCCTGTCCCTGCAGGCCTTTGCAAACAGTCCTTCTGCAGCCTTCTTGTAGCCCCTTCAGGCACTGGCAGGTGACAATTTCCTACCTTCTTTAGACCATTTTCTTTTGTCCAAGGCTTAATGAGACTTCCCATCAGGAATCCTTCTCTGAGTGCTATCCAAACACCTCCTGTCCAAGTCTGGTTTAATTCTTTGAGTATTGATCCACACTTGCATGGTGACAGACCTGATAGCACTGGATGTCAGACTGCTCTACTGGGATATTCTCTGGCTTCTCTTGGACTGGATGATCTCTGAGGTCTTTTCCAACCTTATTGATTCTGTGATTGATTCTATGATTCATAAGCCCTACACAATGTAAGCTGGGCTCAGAGAGAGGTATTTGTGTTTCTTTTCCAGTGCTTTTTATGCCCAACATAAACAGTCACTGACTCAAAGCTCTCAGTCTAGAGAAGGTCCTTATTTACTTCGGTATTTTTGACAGTCTTGGACAGATTTTAATGGTGTTTGCATTGAACTACTTTGCCTGTGTATGAAAGCCATGTAAATAACTTTTTATTCTCTCTTGGCTCACCCAGATGGGCATTAAAAGGCTGGTGCCAAGGAAAAGGGTTTTGTGTCTTCTTAAGGAGAACAGTTTGTCACACAGGGGGAAAGAGCAGGAAGGAGGCCTGAGGCACTTCGATGTCTACACACAAATGAGCAGCTGCTTCTCCTGGGTTAAGTCCTGGTTTAAATCATGGTTCTTATGTGGCAGCAGTGATTTGTCCTTCTCATCCTCTAGACCAGTGTCTCTCACTGCTTCTTCAGCCCCAGCACTGGGAAGCTGGCCCTGGGAGAGGTCTAATAAAAGTTCTGTAATTCAAGAATCACAGAATCAGAGAATGCTCTGGGCTGGAAGGGACCTCCAGAGCTCATCCAGCCCAACCCCTCTGCACTCAGCAGGGACATCCCCAATGAGATCAGGTTGCCCAGAGCCCTGTCCAGCCTCACCTGGAATATCTCCAGGCATGGAGCCTCAACCAACTCCCTGGGCAACCTGTGCCAGTGTTCCACCATCCCTGGTGGTAAAGAACCTGTAGTTAACACCCAAAAAGACTGATGATGGTACAGAACTGGGGTGGATGGGGGACAACCTCCAGGCTGTGCTGCCATCCAGTGAGATCTGGACAGGCTGAGAGCTGGCTACAGGCAAACCTCAGGAAGGTCAGTAAGGACAAGTGCAGAGTCCTGAATGTTGGGAGGCACCAGCACAGACTAGGATCCACCCTGCTGGAGAGCAGCTCCTTGGAGTGCTGGTGGGCAGCAAGTTCTGCATGGGACAGCAATGTGCCCTGGGGGCCAAGAGAGCCAATGGGAGCCTGGGCTGCAGCAGGAAAAGTGTGGCCAGCAGGGCTGGGGAGGTTCTGCTGCCCCTCTGCTCTGCCCTGCTGAGACCACAGCTGCAATCCTGTGTCCAGTGCTGGGCTCCCCAGTTCCAGAGAGACAGAGACCTGCTGGAGAGAGTCCAACAGAGAGCTGTGAGGATGCTTAGGGGGACTTCTCCTGTGAAGAGAAACTGAGAGCCCTGGGGCTGTTTAGTCTGGAGAAGGCTGAGAGGAATCTGATCAATGCCTATCAATATCTGAGGGGTGGGAGTCAAGTGGAGGGGGCCAAGCTCTTTTGGGTGGTGCACAGGAATAAGACAAAGAACAATGGATACAGAGGGACCTGGACAGGCTGGAGAGGTGGGCACAAGCCAACCTCAGGAGGGTCAACAAGACCAAGGGCAGGGTCCTGCAGCTGGGTCGAGGCAATCCCAGGCACAAATCCAGGCTGGGCAGGGACTGGCTGGAGAGCAGCCCTGAGGAGAGAGACTTGGGGGTGCTGGGGGAGGAGAAGCTCAACAGGAGCTCTCAGTGTGCACTTGCAGCCCGGAAAGCCAATCAGAGCCTGGGCTGCAGCAGGAGAAGTGTGGCCAGCAGGGCAAGGGAGGGGATTCTCCCCCTCTGCTCAGCTCTGCTGAGACCCCACCTGGAGTGCTGCCTCCAGTTCTGGAGCCCCTATTCCAAGAGGGATCTGGAGGGGCTGGAAGGTGTCCAGAGAAGGGCCACGAGGAGGAGCAGAGGGCTGGAGCACCTCTCCTGTGAGGACAGACTGAAGGAGTTGGGGCTGTTCAGTCTGGAGAAGAGAAGGCTCCCAGGTGACCTCATTGTGGCCTTCCAGGATCTGAAGGGGGCTACAGGAAGGCTGGGGAGGGACTGCTCAGGATCTCAGGTAGTGATAGGACTAGGGGAAATGGAATGAAGCTGGAGGTGGGGAGATTCAGGCTGGAGGGGAGGAGGAAGTTCTTCCCCATGAGAGTGGTGAAGCCCTGGAATGGGTTGTGCAGGGAGGTGGTTGAGGCCCCGTCCCTGGAGGTGTTTAAGGCCAGGCTGGATGAGGCTGTGGGCAGGCTGATGTAGTGTGGGGTGTCCCTGCCCTTGGCAGGGGGGTGGAACTAGCTGATCCCTGTGGTCCCTTCCAACCCTGACTGATACTGTGATACTACTAAGTTGACCTTTGAGGGTCCCTTCCAACCCAATGCAGTCTGTGGTGTGCAGGTCCTTCTGGCAGCACAGTGCACCAGTGGATAAGATTTCAGGTGAGATTCTGACAACTCTGAGCAGATCAAAAAGGTGAATCCACTGCTGCAAGCCTTGCCATGAAATGCCCTTCTGCCTGAATTCTCTAATCTGGTTCTGCAGGTCCCAGAGTTTGGATAGAGAAATGGTCACCAGGGAACAATAGGCCAAAGACAGGAAAGCTGCCTAATGAGCACCGGGCTTGGGGAAGCTCCCAAGGACTGATAAGTAGGCATGGAACATCCTCCTCCTCTAGAACAATATCAGCCTGCAGATAAACTCCTGGCTAATATCAGCAGCAGGAACTTGGAACAGAAAGGATTAGCTGCAGCTCCTTGGCTAAAGCAGGGCTGTAGGAAGCTGTAAGTGGAAGTGTTGCTGAAACCGGGAAACGGAGAAAGGAAGCGAAGGGGAATTTGGCACAAACTGCCAGAAAGCTCTGTGGAGGCAAAGGGAACAGGCACACAGTTGTGGAATGAACTAGTGACATCAGGGCAGATTCCAGCAGGCAGGAGCCAGACTCCCTGGGGTCAAAGGGAGCAGTTTGAACTGCTCCATAAGCACAAAGCCGTCCCCGTGTCAGCACATCCGGACACAGGAAGCCTTCGCTTTGTCCCGTCCCAGCTGTGTCCTTATCTGCCACAGTCAGCTTTCTGCCTCCCAGTGGCACTCTGCAGGCCACAGCTCCTCAAGCACTGCCTGTGCATTTGAAGGCCATGGGTGGTGGCTCTGGTTGCTCTCAGGAAACGTTTGCTCTCCCTTCTGGAAAGTGCACCCAGGGCAATTGCTTTACTGCCCTTTAATCCTAGAATCACAGAATGGGCTGGGATGGAAGGGAGCTCCAAAGCTCATCCAGTCCAAGCCCTCTGCACTCAGCAGGGACATCCTCCACGGGATCAGGTTGCCCAGAGCCCTGTCCAGCCTCACCTTGAATATCTCCAGGGATGGAGCCTCACAGAACCATAGAATCAACCAGGTTGGAAGAGAACTCCAAGGTCATCCAGTCTGACCTGTCACCCAGCCCTATCCAATCTACCAGACCCTGGCTCCAAGTGCCTCATCCAGGCCCTTCTTAAACACCTCCAGGGATGGGGACTCCACCACCTCCCTGGGCAGCACATCCCAAGGGCCAATCTCTCTTGCTGGGAAGAGCTTTCTCCTCACCTCCAGCCTAAACCTCCCCTGGCACACCTTGAGACTGTGTCCTCTTGTTCTGGTGCTGATTGCCTGGGAGAAGAGACCAACCCCCACCTGGCTACAACCTCTCTTCAGGGAGTTGCAGAGAGCAAGAAGGTCTCCCCTGAGCCTCCTCTTCTCCAGGCTAAGCAACCCCAGCTCCCTCAGCCTCTCCTCCCAGGGCTGTGCTCCAGATCCCTCCCCAGCCTTGTTGCCCTTCTCTGGACACCTTCCAGCAGCTCAACATCTTTCCTGACCTGAGGGGCCCAGAACTGGACACAGGACTCAAGGTGTGGCCTGAGCAGTGCTGAGCACAGGGCAGAATGACTTCCCTGCTCCTGCTGGCCACACACTTCCTGATGCAGGAACAGTGCATCTAAGATGCACTTAGATGTGCTCAGTCTCATGCCCTTGGACTCTGCCCATCTGTCCAGCCTGGCAAGGTCCCTCTGCAGGGCTCTCCTAACCTCTAACAGATCAACTCCTGCCCCCAGCTTGGGGTCATCTGCAAACTTACTGCTGATGGACTCAAGCTCAGCCAGTCCAACCCCGCTGCCAGAGCAGGAGCACCTAGGACAGGTCACACAGGAACACATCCAGGAAGGTCTTGAATACCTCCAGAGAAGGAGACTACACCACCCCCTGGGCAGCCTGCTCCAGGCCTCTAGAACCCTCACAGGGCAAAAATCTTCCTCCTGTTTCCATGGAGCTTCCTCTGCCTCAGCTTCCACCACTGCCCCTTGTGCTGGCATGGGGCAGCACCCAGCAGAGCCTGGCTCCAGCCTCTGGGCACTCCCCCTGCACAGCTTGAGCAACAGCAAGGAGCTCCCCCTCAGGCTCCTCCTCTCCAAACTAAGGAGACCCAGCGCATGGACAAGAGAGAGAAATTCTCTTATCTGGGATTTAGTGCATATGGAAGTGAAGCTCCTCACTCTTAGATGGAGACTGAAGGGGAATTGATGATGCCACTAAAATCCCAGCTCCATCCTAATTCCTTCACTGCAGATGTGAAATGCAGGAATGTAAATGCTCACAGTGGTGACAGCAAACAAGAAAGGGATTTTAAATATGTGAGGAAGCTGGAAATAAAAAGACAGGAAGGAACTCCTTGCAGTTTGCATGAAGGCTGTTTGCACTCAGCTGAAGAATCACCAGAGGCCAGCACAGCCTAGGAACTGTCCTCGTTTCACTGCTTCCCATTGCTGCTGCTCCTGCAGGCCAGCTACACCAAACACCAGAATGATTTCAGTGCCAGAGACTGAATATCTTGCCATAACTCATTCCAACTATTCATAAGGTGGTTTGTTGCTTCATTATTCACAGAATCGCAGAGTTGTCAGGGTTGGAAGGGACCTCAAGGATCAGCCAGATCCAAGCCCCTGCCATGGCCAGGGACACCTCACACCACAGCAGGTTGCTCACAGCCACATCCAGCCTGGCTGCAAACACCTCCAGGCAGGAGGCTTCCACCACCTCCCTGGGCAGCCTGTGCCAGGCTCTCACCACCCTCCTGGGCAACAACTTCTTCCTCACAGCCAATCTCAATCTCCCCACTTCTACTTTTGCTCCATCCCCCCAGTCCTATCCCTCCCTGACACCCTCAAAAGTCCCTCCCCAGCTTGCTTGGAGCCCCCTGCAGATCCTGGAAGGCCACAAGAAGGTCTCCTCAGAGCCTTCTCCTCTCCAGACTGCACAACCCCAACCCTCTGTCTGTGCTCATAGCAGAGCAGCTCCAGCCCTCTGCTCCTCCTCGTGGCCCTGCTCTGGACACCTTCCAGGCCACATCCAAAGGAACTCATACAGGCAATGGTCAGGAGCAGCAACATGGCAATAAGCATTGACAGCTCAGTCCCAGCACCTGGATGATGGAAGGAGGGGCAAAGTGCAGGACAGAGGCAGGAAGAAGTGTGGGATGTGTGGAATCCCTGGGCATCCCCCTGGACATGTGCATGTGTCAGCCTGTGCTAGCTTTACCCCACAGGACATTTCAGCTCTGTTGCTGCTTTCCTGGAGGTTATTGGGAAACTCTCTAATGTCTGACCTAAATCTCCCTTCCCCTAGTTTGGTTCCATTCCCCTCCAGTCCTATCACTCCTGGCAAGCTAAAAAGTCCCTCCCCAGCTTTCCCCATCCAGATGTATTCTGTGGGTCTGTGATTGCTGTTCCTAATGAACTTGATGTGCAGGGACACTCAGCAAGTGCCCATTAGCTGCAGGTCTCTGCAGAAGCAAATGGTTCTGGAGGAACGCCCATGGATGCAGGCTTTTCCTTCACATCATTCCTGTCTGTGTAGAGAGGCAGGGAAGAGGCAAGGAAAGCACAGAGTGCTTTACCTGGAATGTGAGAAGTAGGTGATGGTGCTGCAGATGGCTGAGCTGTCACCCAGCCATTGCAGGCTGCATACAGCAGCAGTATCACCAAGAGATACTCCAATGTGATGTTCAGCAAGGTAGGGGAGGTCTGGATCACCTCTGCTATGGAGACTGGGCTGTTGAGCCTGGAGAAGAGAAGGCTCCAGAGACACCTTAGAGCTACATTTCAATATCTGCAGGGGACCTGCAGGCAGGCTGGGGAGGACTGTTCAGAAGGGGCTGGCGGGATAGGCTGAGGGGCAGTGGTTTGAAACTGGAGCAGGGGAGAGTTAAGTTGGACATCAGGAGGTAGTTCTGCACAGTGAGGCTGGGGAGACACTGGCACAGGTTGTCCTGGGATGCAATTGAGGCCCCATCCCTGGAGACATTCAAGCTCAGCCTTGCTGTGTCCCTGTGCAGCCTGCTGTAGTTGGAGGTGTCCCTGCTGCCTGCAGAAGGGTTGGATGCCCTTTGAGTGTCCTTTCCAACTTAGTATCATAGTATCAGTCAGGGTTGGAAGGGACCACAAGGATCAGCTAGTTCCAACCCCCCTGCCATGGGCAGGGACACCCCACACTAGATCAGGCTGGCCACAGCCTCATCCAGCCTGGGCTTAAACACCTCCAGGGATGGGGCCTCAACCACCTCCCTGCACAACCCATTCCAGGGCTTCACCACTCTCATGGGGAAGAACTTCCTCCTCTCCTCCAGCCTGAATCTCCCCACCTCCAGCTTCATTCCATTTCCCCTAGTCCTAGCACTACCTGAGAGCCTGAGAAGTCCCTCCCCAGCCTTCTTGTAGCCCCCTTCAGATCCTGGAAGGCCACAATGAGGTCACCTGGGAGCCTTCTCTTCTCCAGCCTGAACAGCCCCAACTCCTTCAGTCTGTCCTCACAGGAGAGGTGCTCCAGCCCTCTGCTCATCCTCGTGGCCCTGCTCTGGACACCTTCCAGCCCCTCCAGATCCCTCTTGGAATAGGGGCTCCAGAACTGGAGGCAGTACTCCAGGTGGGGTCTCAGCAGGGCTGAGCAGAGGGGGAGAATCCCCTCCCTTGCCCTGCTGGCCACACTTCTCCTGCTGCAGCCCAGGATCTGATTGGCTTTCCGGGCTGCAAGTGCACCCTGAGAGCTCCTGGTGAGCTTCTCCTCCCCCAGCACCCCCAAGTCTCTCTCCTCAGGGCTGCTCTCCAGCCAGTCCCTGCCCAGCCTGGATTTGTGCCTGGGATTGCCTCCACCCAGCTGCAGGACCCTGCCCTTGGTCTTGTTGAAGCTCCTGAGGTTGGCTTGTGCCCACCTCTCCAGCCTGTCAACTTACAATACAATACAATACAATACAGCAGGTTGAAAGAGACCTTCAAGATCATCACGTCCAACCCATCAACCAGTCCAGCCCACCCAAACAACTAAGCTTGATGCAGTCTGTGGCTCTGTACTTGCACAAATGCCAATTCCAGTTCCTCATCTCTGTAAAGCTGCTGTGTTGCTGCAGAGGGCAAGCTGTTGGCTGACAGAGCTGCATTTTCCTCCAGAGCTTTCCGTATCAGGCAGTACACAGAGCTCCAGCACAGACACATCGTGTTCTCCTGCTGGGCTGTGTCACTCCCCTGTCCCACTTGCTGTGCTGCAAAACAAAGTGTCAGCACATTGGTAAAAGTTTCTGTTTTTGACTGGAGGAAGGATTTCAATCATGCCTGGATAAGCAGATTCTCTTGTGTCCTGACACCAGCAAAAGAAGGGAAGCACCAAGTGCAGTCTGCTTCTCTCAGGAAAGGGCAAGCAGGGTTTCTCTCTTCTAATGCAAAAGGGAGAATCACAGCAGCACAGAACGGTCTGGGCTGGAAGGGACCTCCCAGGCTGTAATGGAAGCATTGAAAGATGAGCTGCAGCTACAGTGTGGGAGGGATTGGGAACAGAAATGCTTCGTGGCTTCAATAATGCAGTAGGAACCTCCTCGGGCTCTGCAAAAGGGATGAATTAAACTCAGTTCCTAGCTGAACAAATTACTCAGAATTGTTATTGACATTTCCAACACTGGTGAGGGTTTCAGAGAGTCACAGACTGGGCTGGGCTGGAAGGGACCTCCAAAGCTCATCCAGGCCAACCCCTCTGCACCCAGCAGGGACATCCCCAGCTAGATCAGGTTGCCCACAGCCCTGTCCAGCCTCACCTGGAATGTCTCCAGCCATGGAGCCTCAACCAACTCCCTGGGCAGCCTGTGCCAGTGTTCCAGCAGCCTCCTGGTGCAGCACTTGTTCCTCACATCCAATCTCAATCTGCTCTGCTCTAGTTTGAAGCCATTGCCCCTGGTCCTGTCCCTGCAGGCCTTTGCACACAGTCTCACTGCAGCCTTCTTGTAGGCCCCTTCAGGTCCTGGCAGGCTGCTCTTAGGTCTCCCTGGAGCCTTCTCTTCTCCAGGCTGAACACCCCCAGCTCCCTCAGGCTGTCCTCATAGCAGAGCTGCTCCAAACCCCTGCTCATTTTCATGGCCTCCTCTGGACCCTCTCCAGCTGGTCCATGTCCTTCCTGTATTGAGGGCTCCAGAGCTGGATGCAGTGCTCCAGAAATAGAGGGCATGATGTATCTACAGGTGTTAGACCTTAGGCTCTTATGCATCCTGGAACTAGCAACCTTTTACTTATAAACATACTAGAAACAGGGAACTGGAAAGGTCCTCCCAAAGTCAGTGTCAGCTAAAACTAAGCAGCTGCTGGCAGAACCTCCTATGAGGTTCCCAACATTGAGGATAACTTCACTGCATCCCTTGGCAACCTCTGCAAAGCTTCTGTACTGCTGTCAGAGTCCTCAGCAATGCTGTCAGCTCCTCAGGCCTGCTGAGCTGCACTGGCCCCAGGCTGTGCTCTTGGTCGCCCCAGAGCAGCCTGGCTGTGGCCGTGTCCAAGCTGCTTCGTGGGAATGTGCCCCTGGAAGCTTGAAGTGCTGAAGCAGACCTAGAAACCTCCTCAGGAACTGCACCTGGGCCTCTCCCTGGGCACTGAGTTTGCTTGAAAGGGTATGACAGCTTGCTAAGCACAGCTTGTGCCACTACCTGAGCTGTAAGCAGGCAGAGTCACACCAGAGCCTGCCAGCAAACCCTGTCATGGGGTCATGGAACCACAGAATGGTTTTGGCTGGGAGAGACCTCTAAACTCATCCACTGCAGCCATTCTCTAACTCTACCCAGGCCAGTGCAAAACCACGGCCCTCAGCACCACATCTCTGCCTCCCTGGAGCACCTCCAGGGATGGGCATTCAACCACCTCCCTGGGCAGCCTGTGCCAGGCTTTGAGAACCTTTTCAGGGAAGAAGTTTCTTCTAACCTCCAACCTAAACCTCCCCTGGTACTGCTTGGGGCCATTTGTTCTTGTCCTGTTGTATTGGGCTGGACTGAGCTGGAGTTAATTCTCCTCACAGCATCTTTCTAGTGCTGTGTTTTGCAGCAGCAGTTGGTAACACAGCAGCGTTTTGGCTACTGCTGAATAAGTATCCAGGCTGTGTGCTTTCAACATTTCCCTGCTCAAGAGTACACTGAGGGGTGGGCAAGGTCTCTGGCAGGAAAAGACCTTTAAACTCACCCACTGCTGCCATTCTCTAACTCTACCCAGGCCAGTGCTAAACCATGGCCCTCAGCACCACATCTCTGCCTCTGGGAAACACCTCCAGGGATGGGCATTCAACCCCCTCTCTGGGCAGCCTGTGCCAGGCTTTGAGAACCCTTTCAGGGAAGAAATTCCCTTGAATCTCCAACTTAAACCTCCTCTGGGGCAACTTGAGGCCATTTCCTCTGGTCCTGTCACTTATTACTAAGGAGAAGAGACCAACTCCCACTTGGCTCCAACCTCCTTTCAGGGAGCTGTAGAGAGCAATGTGGTCTCCCTCAGCCTCCTCTTCTCCACACTCAACACCCCCAGCTCCCTCAGCTGCTCCTCCCCAGCCCTGTTCTCCAGGCCCTTCCACAGCTTTGTTGCCCTTCTCTGGGCCTGTTCCAGCCCTCAATGTCCTTCTTGAAGTAAGAGACCCCAAAACTGAACCCAGAGCTGAAGATGTGATCTCACCAGTGCCCAGTACAGAGGGATAATCAGTGCCCTGGTCCTGCTGGTCAGTCCACTGCTGATCCAGGCCAGGGGATGCTGGTGGCCTTCTTGCTCTCCTCCTTTCCTCAGTACACCTTCCAGTTCAGCATATGCTATTAATTACCTCTCTTAGGGACTGATTCTGATTCCTATGCCCTCATGATTAACAGTTGGCACCGTTTTTTCTTCTACCTTGCCAGGAATTCAAGGTAGTCTGCCTGGACCTCCTTTTTTCCCCCTTTTTCTCATACTCTGTTGTTTTGTGATCTGTTCAAGTCCTGTCTCACTTTCATCAGTGTTGACTGAGAATATTGTGTACTGTAAATCTCTCCAAGCCCTCCAGTCAGCCTCCAAGTGTTACAGCTTCATTTGATGAGAGAAGCTCTACAAAGTAGATTAAAATTGAGTGCCACCCAAACATCACATTTGGGTTTGGGCCCTGCTGTTTTAGGCCAAGTTGGACAGGATTTGTGCAGAACTAACTGATGTTCATGGTTCTAACTGACAAGCAGCTGAAGAGGAGCCAGCAGTGTGCCCAGGGGGCCAAGGAAGCCAAAGGCCTCCTGGCTGGGATCAGCAATGCTGTGTCCAGCAGCAGCAGGGAGGGGATTGTGCCCTGGGACTCAGCTCTGGGGAGGCCACAGCTGGAGTGTTGTGTCCAGGGTTGGGCAGCTCAATGCCAGAGAGATGTGGAGGTGCTGGAGGCAGGGCAGAGGAGGGCAAGGAAGCTGGGAAGGGCCTGGAGAAGGAATCTTGTGAGGAGTGACTGCAGGAGCTGGGGATGGTTAGTGTGAAAGAGAGGAGGCTGAGGGGAGACCTCCTGGCTGTCTACAGCTCCCTGAAAGGAGGTTGGGGAGAGGTTGGTGCTGGTCTCTTCTCACAGATAATCAGTGACAGAAGAAGAGGGAATGGCCTCAGGCTGCAGCAGGGCAGGGGTAGACTGGAGAGTAGGAAACATTTGTTCCCAGCCAGAGTGGTCAGAGATTGGCAGAGGCTGCCCAGGGAGGTGGTGGAGTCCCCAAGCCTGGCTGTGTTTGAAGGTGGTTTGGATGTGGAGCTTGGGGCTATGGTTTAGGGGTGAGCCTTGTAGAGCAGGGTGAGTGGTTGGACTTGGTGACCCTGAGGCTCTTGTCCAACCTGAATGATTCTGTGACTCTGTCTAGGGAGTGATCTTGTCAATATTGACCCATCTTCTGTTGTTTGCATGCCTCCTAATGCAGTGCCTGGGGAAACACAGCTGAAATGAAGAGCTTACCTTGACCAGTGAATGGTTGGGTTTGCAGAATGAAGCTGATGAATGCCTCACATCAAGGAAAAACAACAACAAAGCACTGAGGCTTTCCAGAACAGATGGCTAGACCGATGTTGCCAAGAAAAAGAGTGAGAATCCTGAAGGTGTGAGCAGGAGCCTCAACTCGCTGCAGATGCACATTGGCTTCATCACTATGAGAAGTCAGGTAAGCAGAGAGCACCCTCTGCATGCAGTGCTGTGAAGAGCATCCACAGCAGTGCCCTTTGGTGGATGATGCTACTTAGTTGAATGGTTAGAGGTAAATGTTAACTGAAAAGAGTGTGACACTGGCTGCAGAGAATCAGGCTGAGACTTGAAGTCTTGACCAGGGCTTACCAGCCCTCTACCAGGACATGCAGATCACCCCACCACCTCCCTGGGCAACCTGTTCCAGAGTCTTACTTATTCCTAACATCTAATCTAAATCTCCCCTCCTCTAGCTTGGATCTTTCCTCTTCCCTGAGGGGACAGAACTCACCACAGAGCACCAGATGCCTTCAGCAGTTTGTGCTCAGGTCTGCTGAAGTCCTCTTTAAAGATGGTTGCAAGGTGCTAGCAGTGGCTGCAATTATACCTTGCTTGTAACTGTCAAGGTGTTTGTGGAATACCAGAAGTGGGTAACAAGAGTTGAACCTTAAGTTCAGAGTTCCCTACAGGTGGTGCCTGGCTCGTTCAAGGTGAGGATGCTCCCTTGGGTCCATGCAGCCAGAGGTAGGTGAGTCAGAGAGAGAAGAGAGAAGGGAGGAGAGAGAAGAGAGAAGGGAGGAGAGAGAAGAGAGAAGGGAGGAGAGAGAAGAGAGAAAGGAGAGAGGGAGAGAGAAGGGAGGGGAGAGAGAAGGGAGGAGAGAGGGAGGAGAGAGAGAGGAGAGAGAAGGGAGGAGAGAGAAGGGAGGAGAGAGAAGGGAGAAGAGAGAAGGGAGAAGAGAGAAGAGAAAAGAGAGAAGAGAAAAGAGGAGAGAGAAGAGAGAAGAGAGAAGAGAGAAGAGAGAAGAGAGAAGAGAGAAGAGAGAAGAGAGAAGAGAGAAGAGAGAAGAGAGAAGAGAGAAGAGAGAAGAGAGAAGAGAGAAGAGAGAAGAGAAGAGAGAGAGAGGGAGGCTGCTCTAGCTGCACGCTCCTGACTGGTGGCTGGGCTAAAGCAGAGCTGGAGCCCTGGCCACAGTTTCCTGTGGCATATGTGGTTTGCACTGCCAGCACAAACCAGATAAACAGAAGGTGTTCTGCAAAAGGCATCCCAGCCACAGACCCCAGCCAGGACCATCAGCCTTTCATAGAACTGTCATAGAATTGTCAGGGTGGGAAGGGACCTCAAGGATCAGCCATTTCCAACCCCCTGCCAAGGGCAGGGACACCTCACACCACAGCAGGTTGCTCACAGCCACATCCAGCCTGGCTGCAAACACCTCCAGCCAGGAGGCTTCCACCACCTCCCTGGGCAGCCTGTGCCAGGCTCTCACCACCCTCATGGGCAACAACTTCTTCCTCACATGCAATCTCAGTCTCCCCACTTCTACTTTTGCTCCATCCCCCCAGTCCTATCCCTCCCTGACACTCTCAAAAGTCCCTCCCCAGCTTGCTTGGAGCCCCCTGCAGATCCTGGAAGGCCACAATGTTCATAGAATCATAGAATCAATAAGGTTGGAAAAGACCTCAGAGATCATCAACTCCAACCTGTTACTTAATACCCAATGCCTCCTGACAACTCAACCATGGCTCCAAATGCCACATCCAAGCCTTTTTGAACACCTCCAGGGATGTTGACTCCACCACCTCCCTGGGCTGCACATTCCAATGGCAAATTACTCTTTCTGGGAAGAACTTTCTCCTCCAGCCTGAACTTTCCCTGGCACAGCTTGAGACTGTGTCCTCTTGTTCTGGTGCTGGGTGTCTGGGAGAAGAGACCAAGCCCCACCTGGCTACAACCTCCCTACAGGTAGTTGTAGAGAGCAATAAGGTCTCCCCTGAGCCTCCTCTTCTCCAGGACAAATGGAATAGAGAATGTCTTGAGCTGGAATGGAGCAATTCACTGCTCCTCACAGGCCTAAACCGTATGACCAAGAGCATCATCCAGATGCTCCTTGAAGTGTTAGCCCATGGGAAATATTGTGAAGGGTTTCTTGCTGGAAAGTGCTATCTTATAATTATTATGATTAGTGGTTTTTTCCTAAGGAAGGAAATAGTGATAAAGCAAAGGAAGCAAACAATGACTCATCAGAGAGATAATACAAAGAGCAGGCATTTCCCCAGCTATTTTTATAGCCATATCATCTTGTCCAGGAAGTAAGGCTGGACCAGGTCTTTTTTTCTCCCTTACAAAATCCATTATTTAAACAATAGCCCAAAGATGCAGGTTGATTATTTCCAGTGATTACTGAGGCTCAGCTAGCGAGAAGCAGCTAGAGGGTGGTACAAAAGGCAAGCCAACAGGCATGGAGCAGACACTGCTCTGCTGCACCTCTGCCAGAATCATACAATCATGGAATCAATAAGGTTGGAACAGACCTCAGAGGTCATCAGGTCCAACATGTCAAACAACACCTCCTGACAACTCAACCATGGCACCAAGTGCCACATCCAATCCTTTCCTGAACACCTCCAGGGATGGTGACTCTACCACCTCCCTGGGCAGCACATTCCAATGGCCAATCTCTCTTGCTGGGAAGAACTTTCTCCCCACCTCCAGCCTAAACCTTCCCTAGCACAGCTTGAGACTGTGTCCTCTTGTTCTGGTGCTGGCTGCCTGGGAGAAGAGACCAACCCCCATCTGGCTACAACCTCCCTTCAGGGAGTTGGAGAGAGCAAGAAGGTCTCCCCTGAGCCTCCTCTTCTCCAGGCTAAGCAACCCCAGCTCCCTCAGCCTCTCCTCACAGGGCTGTGCTCCAGACCCCTCCCCAGCTTTGCTCAGTCCAAGCCAAACCAGCTCAGGCCAAAGAAAACTTTTGCTCTTTTATACAAGATTAAGAAGGCAGCTGATTAAGAAGCATTTATTGTGTGTTTGGAAAGAACCAAAATAGCTCTAGAAATGTCACAGTCTCACAGTATCACCAAGGTTGGAAGAGACCTCGAAGATCATCGAGTCCAACCTGTCACCACAGACCCCATGACTAGACCATGGCACCAAGTGCCACATCCAGTCCCCTCTTGAACACCTCCAGGGATGGGGACTCCACCACCTCCCTGGGCAGCACATCCCAAGGGCAAATATCTCTGGCTGGGAAGAACTCCTTTATGGCATCAAGTCTAAACTTCCCCTGGAGCATCTTGAGACTGTGTCCTCTTGTTCTGGTGATGGGTGCCTGGGAGAAGAGACCAACCCCCACATGGCTACAACCTCCCTTCAGGTAGTTGTAGAGAGCAATGAGGTCGCCCCTGAGCCTCCTCTTCTCCAGGCTAAGCAACCCCAGCTCCCTCAGCCTCTCCTCACAGGGCTGTGCTCAAGGCCTCTCCCCAGCCTTGTTGCCCTTCTCTGGACACCTTCAAGTGTCTCAATGTCCTTCTTAACCTGAGGGGCCCAGAACTGGACACAGGACTCAAGGTGTGGCCTAACCAATGCAGAGTCCAGGGGCACAATGACCTCCCTGCTCCTGCTGGCCTCTGTCTTTTGCAGAGGGGAAAAACCAAAGAAAAGCTTTTGCCTTATCGATGTGAGTGTGCTTGCTGCATGCCAGGCTACTCTGAAAGAGAGAATGAACTGAGCAACAGCTAACTTCCCACCATCTGTGCAGGCATTTCCTTGGCATTTCCCATTTCACAGGCCAGGTTCTCCTTTTTATTTTAATCCTGGGGACACTGTCAGGGACCTAACTCTCTTTTTTGCATTATCTTGCTATTGACACACCCCCACCCACCCACATTTAGCAGCTTCTCTAAACAGAACAAAACATTGGCATGGTAAAAAAATCTGCTGAGCTCAAGTACCACACAGGATCACAGTGCTTGAGAGGCTGGAAGGGACCTCCAGGGATCATCCCGTCCAACCACCCCCTGCCAGAGCAGCACCACCTAGGGAAGTCCACACAGGAGTGCATCCAGGTGGGTTTTGAAGGTCTCCAGAGAAGGAGACTCCACAACCTCTCTGGGCAGCCTGCTCCAGGCCTCCAGCACCCTCACACCAAAGAAGTTTCTCCTCATCTTGAGCTGAAACCTTCCCTGATCAAGTTCATCTCCATTGTTCCTTGGCTTATTGCTGTGCACCACCCAAAAGAGCTTGGCCCCCTCCACTTGCCCCCCACCCCTCAGATATTGATAGACATTGATCAGATCCCTCTCAGCCTTCCCCAGACTAAACAGCCCCAGGGCTCTCAGTTTTCTTCTTCAGGGGAAGTCCCCGAAGCATCCTCACAGCTCTCTGTTGGACTCTCTCCAGCAGGTCTCTGTCTCTCTGGAACTGGGGAGCCCAGCACTGGACACAGGATTGCAGCTGTGGTCTCAGCAGGGCAGAGCAGAGGGGCAGCAGAACCTCCCCAGCCCTGCTGGCCACACTTTTCCTGCTGCAGCCCAGGCTCCCATTGGCTCTCTTGGCCCCCAGGGCACATTGCTGTCCCATGCAGAACTTGCTGCCCAGCAGCACTCCAAGGCCTTTCTCCATGGAGCTGCTCTCCAGCAGGGCAGCCTCTGACCTGTCCTGGTGCCTGCTGTTGTTCCTCCCTAGCTGCAGGACTCTGCACTTGTCCTGAGGTTTGCCTGCAGCCAGCTCTCAGCCTGTCCAGCTCTGGTGGGATGGCAGCACAGCCTGAGGGGTGTCAGCCACCACCCCACCCCCCAGTTTTGTTTCACCAGGAGCTTGCTGAGGCTGCACTCAATCCCCTCAGCCAGGTCATTAATAAAGATATTGGACAAAACTGGGCCCAGTACTGATCCCTGGGGAACACCACTGGCCACAGGCCTCCAAGCTGACTCTGTGCCTCTGATCACAACCCTCTGAAGTCTGTTGTGGAGCCAGGTTGCAATCCACCTCACAGCCCAAGAAAAATGCAAATTGCTGTCAAAAGGAGCCTTTCTCAGGTATCTTTGTGTGCTGGCATCCCAGTTACATTTGTGCAGAAATGAGAGTCAGTGACAACCTCACTTAGAAGGGAAGAAACTGTGTTCTGCACAGTGAATTTCCCTGCAATCCTCTGAAAGTCCACCCATCCACACAGATGGCTCTGACACGTTCTCCTGATGGAATGTTGTCACTGTGGAATTCAGGTGGGAGGTTGAAAAGCTGAGGCTGAATTTCTGTCTGGTATTTCACTGCTTCTTTGATACCATGAGCTCCCCTCAAGTCTCTTTGGGAGAGACAGCAGGAAGGCACTGAGATATAGAATCAGAGAATCACAGAATGGGCTGGGTTGGAAGGGAGCTCCAAGGCTCATCCAGTCCAACCCCCTGCACTCAGCAGGGACATCCTCCACTGGATCAGGTTGCCCAGAGCCCTGTCCAGCATGGCCTTGAGTATCTCCAGGGATGAGGAGACCACCTCTCTGGGCAGTCTGCATACCAGCTGCTGTCCCAAGGCAGCATGGTTTGCCCTCAGGGAGAAGTCCTCCCTTTTCTTGACAGCAAAATCTGTGCTGTGTGTGGTCTTGGTTTGTCTGTGGCATGTGACAGAACATTTCCCCATTTGGCACTCAGAGCTTTCTCTCCACCCCCAGCCTCCAAACCCCGAGGAGCAGCGCTTGCTGTCATCTCTTCCTCTGGACTTCACCACCTGCAGCTCTCATCGCCCAGCTTTGGATGAAGGGCAGAGAAGGAAGCCTCATTTACAACTATGTTCTCCAGGTTCTGGCTTGTCCTTTCTCTTGTTCACAGCACCTGGCAGCTGGCAGGTGAGTGCCTCCTTCTTGCCTCCTGTCAAAGTCCCTGCAAAAGTGATTCACAGAGTCACCAGGGCTGGCGGTGCCCTCAAGGATCATCTCATTCCAACGTCCTCGCCACGAGCAGGGACGCTTTTCACTAGATCAGGTTGCCCAGAGTCACATTTCTGGGTGGTTTGTCAGTCTGTGGCAGTGCCTAAATGAACATTATTAGTTTGGGGGGGGGGGCACTTTCTTGCAGTTTCTTATTCCCCATATGTGTGTCACAAACTGATAGCAGTAGGCAAGAGGCTAGGGGGCAGAATCTAACAGGAAAAAACCGATTGAGAGAGAAGAAGGAAGCTAAGATGGAATTCTTAGTGGCTTTATTAATCTATAGTGGCACTGTCATTTGAAGAAGGCCAGGAGAATGGACTTAGAAAAAGATGGACACTGTTTTAAATGTATTTGTTTATTATCATTATAAGTATTATTGGTGTATTATTCATTTTATTATTATTGGTATAGGGTAGGGTATTGGTATGGGTTAGGAACTGGCTGGAGGCTGAGCCCAGAGAGTGGTGGTGAATGGTGCCACAGCCAGCTGGCAGCCAGGCACCAGTGGTGTGCCCCACGGATCAGTGCTGGGCCCCATCCTGATCAATATCTTTACTGATGATCTGGAGGAGGGCATTGAGTCCACCATCAGTAAGTTTGCAGCTGACACCAAGCTGGGGGCAGGAGTTGATGTGTTAGAGGGTAGAAGAGCTCTGCAGAGGGACCTCGACAGCCTGGACAGATGGGCAGAGTCTAAGGGCATGAGACTGAACACATCCAAGTGCCAGGTTCTGCACACTGGCCACAGCAACCCCAGGCAGTGCTACAGGCTGGGGTCAGAGTGGCTGAGAGCAGCCAGGCAGAGAGGGACCTGGGGGGAGTGGTTGACAGCAGCTGAACATGGGGCAGCAGTGTGCCCAGGGGGCCAAGAAGGCCAATGGCATCCTGGCCTGCATCAGGAAGAGTGTGGCCAGCAGGAGCAGGGAAGTCATTCTGGCCTGTGCTCAGCACTGCTCAGGCCACACCTTGAGTCCTGTGTCCAGTTCTGGGCCCCTCAGTTTAGGAAAGATGTTGAGCTGCTGGAAGGTGTCCAGAGAAGGGCAACAAAGCTGGGGAGGGGTCTGGAGCACAGCCCTGTGAGGAGAGGCTGAGGGAGCTGGGGGTGTTCAGCCTGGAGAAGGAGGCTGAGGGCAGAGACCTTCTTGCTCTTTATAACTTTCTAAAAGGCAGTTGGAGTGAGGTGGGGTTGGTCTCTTCTCCTTAATACCAGGTGATAGTATAAGAGGGACCTGTTTTAATGGCCATGGTGGCGTTGGGTTGATGGTTGGACTCGGTGACCTTGGAGGTGTCTTCCAACCCAAACAATTCTATCGTTCTATGAAACAGAATGCTTCAGGAGACCTGAATGTTTAAGGTTAAATCCTTTCAGCTTTGTGAGCTGGGAGAGCTCTGAGTAAAGTTGTTAGGAGTTCCCTGAGGGTATCTGATGGATTTTTTTTCATCCACCACGGTTATTAGAGCAGGCCAGAACAATTACTATGCTATGGAGCTGTGAATCTATGAATCTATGGATGAATGAATCTGTGAGTCTATGGGTGTATGAATCTATGTATCTGTGAGTCTGTGGGTGTTTGAATCGGTGTATCTATGATCTGAGAGTCTGTGGATGTTTGAATCTGTGTATCTATGAATCTGTGAGTCTGTGGGTGTTTGAATCTGTGTATCTATGAATCTGTGAGTCTGTGGATGTTTGAATCTGTGTATCTATGAATCTGTGAGTGAGTGGATGTATGAATCTGTGTATCTATGAATCTGTGAGTGAGTGGATGTTTGAATCTGTGTATCTATGAATCTGTGAGTCTGTGGGTGTTTGAATCTGTGTATCTATGAATCTGTGAGTGTATCTATGAATCTGGATGAGTGGATGTTTGAATCTGTGTATCTAGTCTGTGGGTGTTTGAATCTGTGTATCTATGATCTGAGAGTCTGTGGATGTTTGAATCTGTGTATCTATGAATCTGTGAGTGATGTGGATGTATGAATCTGTGTATCTATGAATCTGTGAGTGAGTGGATGTTTGAATCTGTGTATCTATGAATCTGTGAGTGAGTGGATGTTTGAATCTGTGTATCTATGAATCTGTGAGTCTGTGGGTGTTTGAATCTGTGTATCTATGAATCTGTGAGTCTGTGGATGTTTGAATCTGTGTATCTATGAATCTGTGAGTGAGTGGATGTTTGAATCTGTGTATCTATGAATCTGTGAGTGAGTGGATGTTTGAATCTGTGTATCTATGAATCTGTGAGTGAGTGGATGTTTGAATCTGTGTATCTATGAATCTGTGAGTGTGGTGGAGTAGGAAGGTTCCCCCCACACACAGAAGAATTCCACAGCTAACTCAGCCGGAGAAGCAGATGAAAGCTGTATTTTACAAGCAGATATGGAATGCAATGAATATGTACAAAAATATACAATATTTACAATATATACAGAAATATACAGCAATGTATGTAATACAGGAAAACCTTTCCCCAACCCCCCTTCGGCCAGGGGGTTCGGCCTGTCCCTCCCTTCTCCCTCCCTACCTCCCCTTTTTCCCAAAAGGGTTAGAGAGAGAGAGAGAAAGGAAGGTAATTAAAAGGGGAAAACTTTGTTAAAGCTCAAAGCGAATGCAAAAAGTTAGTTTTCTTATCTGGTTAGAGAGGAATCGTACAGAGAAACGAGCCAGCTCACAGCACAGGGGGAAGAAGAAGACGACTGCCTGACTGACTCCCCCGACTGAAAGACTAAACAAAAATTTACAGCTGGGTCCCACCAATGAAATTGAATTAGCATATCATTGTTTTCATTCTAATATCAAAACATTCGCCCAGAGTGTTCAGAAAGTGTCCCTTTCTTAAAGGCACAGCCTAAACCGGTCACAGTGAGTCTGTGGGTGTTTGAATCTGTGTATCTATGAATCTCTGTATATATGAATCTGTGAGCCTGTGGATCTTTGAATGTGTGTATCTATGATCTGTGAGTCTGTGGGTGTATGAATCTGTGTATCTATGATCTGTGAGTCTGTGGGTGTATGAATCTGTGTATCTATGATCTGTGAGTCTGTGGGTGTATGAATCTGTGTATCTATGATCTGTGAGTCTGTGGGTGTATGAATCTGTGTATCTATGAATCTGTGAGTGAGTGGATGTTTGAATCTGTGTATCTATGAATCTGAGAGTCTGTGGGTGTATGAATCTGTGTATCTATGAATCTGTGAGTGAGTGGATGTTTGAATCTGTGTATCTATGAATCTGAGAGTCTGTGGATGTTTGAATCTGTGTATCTATGAATCTGTGAGTGAGTGGATGTTTGAATCTGTGTATCTATGAATCTGTGAGTCTGTGGGTGTATGAATCTGTGTATCTATGAATCTGTGAGTCTGTGGATGTTTGAATCTGTGTATCTATGAATCTGTGAGTCTGTGGATGTTTGAATCTGTGTATCTATGAATCTGTGAGTCTGTGGGATGTTTGAATCTGTGTATCTATGAATCTGTGAGTCTGTGGGTGTTTGAATCTGTGTATCTATGAATCTGTGTATCTATGAATCTGTGAGCCTGTGGATCTTTGAATGTGTGTATCTATGAATCTGTGAGTCTGTGGATGTTTGAATCTGTGTATCTATGATCTGTGAGTCTGTGGATGTTTGAATCTGTGTATCTATGATCTGTGAGTCTGTGGGTGTTTGAATCTGTGTATCTATGAATCTGTGAGTGAGTGGATGTTTGAATCTGTGTATCTATGAATCTGTGAGTCTGGTGGATGTTTGAATCTGTGTATCTATGAATCTGTGAGTCTGTGGATGTTTGAATCTGTGTATCTATGAATCTGTGAGTCTGTGGATGTTTGAATCTGTGTATCTATGAATCTGTGAGTGAGTGGATGTTTGAATCTGTGTATCTATGAATCTGTGAGTCTGTGGATGTTTGAATCTGTGTATCTATGAATCTGTGAGTCTGTGGATGTTTGAATCTGTGTATCTATGAATCTGTGAGTCTGTGGATGTTTGAATCTGTGTATCTATGAATCTGTGAGTCTGTGGATGTTTGAATCTGTGTATCTATGAATCTGTGAGTCTGTGGATGTTTGAATCTGTGTATCTATGAATCTGTGAGTGAGTGGATGTTTGAATCTGTGTATCTATGAATCTGTGAGTCTGTGGATGTTTGAATCTGTGTATCTATGAATCTGTGAGTCTGTGGATGTTTGAATCTGTGTATCTATGAATCTGTGTATATATGAATCTGTGAGCCTGTGGATCTTTGAATGTGTGTATCTATGATCTGTGAGTCTGTGGATGTTTGAATCTGTGTATCTATGAATCTGTGAGTGAGTGGATGTTTGAATCTGTGTATCTATGATCTGTGAGTCTGTGGATGTTTGAATCTGTGTATCTATGAATCTGTGAGTGAGTGGATGTTTGAATCTGTGTATCTATGAATCTGTGAGTCTGTGGGTGTTTGAATCTGTGTATCTATGAATCTGTGAGTGAGTGGATGTTTGAATCTGTGTATCTATGAATCTGTGAGTCTGTGGATGTTTGAATCTGTGTATCTATGAATCTGTGAGTCTGTGGATGTTTGAATCTGTGTATCTATGAATCTGGATGATCTGTGTATCTATGAATCTGTGAGTCTGTGGATGTTTGAATCTGTGTATCTATGAATCTGTGAGTCTGTGGATGTTTGAAATCTGAGTGTATCTATGATCTGTGAGTCTGTGGATGTTTGAATCTGTGTATCTATGAATCTGTGAGTGAGTGGATGTTTGAATCTGTGTATCTATGATCTGTGAGTCTGTGGGTGTATGAATCTGATGAATCTGTGAGTGAGTGGATGTTTGTGGAGTCTGTGGATGTTTGAATCTGTGTATCTATGAATCTGTGAGTCTGTGGATGTTTGAATCTGTGTATCTATGAATCTGTGAGTGAGTGGATGTATGAATCTGTGTATCTATGAATCTGTGAGTCTGTGGATGTTTGAATCTGTGTATCTATGAATCTGTGAGTGAGTGGATGTATGAATCTGTGTATCTATGATCTGTGAGTCTGTGGGTGTTTGAATCTGTATCTATGAATCTGTGAGTGAGTGGATGTATGAATCTGTGTATCTATGAATCTGAGAGTCTGTGGATGTTTGAATCTGTGTATCTATGAATCTGTGAGTGAGTGGATGTATGAATCTGTGTATCTATGAATCTGAGAGTCTGTGGGTGTATGAATCTGTGTATCTATGAATCTGTGAGTGAGTGGATGTTTGAATCTGTGTATATATGAATCTGTGAGCCTGTGGATCTTTGAATGTGTGTATCTATGATCTGTGAGTCTGTGGATGTTTGAATCTGTGTATCTATGAATCTGTGAGTCTGTGGATGTTTGAATCTGTGTATCTATGAATCTGTGAGTCTGTGGACGTATGGCTGGGAAGCAGAGTCCTGTCCCACATGCACTGTTGTTTTGCTCCCTACTAACCATTTCCTGTGTATGTTTTGGTTTGCAGACAGGGAAACATTTTTAATATACAACACATTTCACAAGCTCTGCCTGCAGGCATCCATCTCTGGGGCAGTCAGAACTGCCACTTGCCATCAAGACAACGAAGCACAACAATTCAGGTGGATCTCTGACCATCAGCTTATGAATGTGAGGCTGAGCCTGTGCCTGGGGGTGCCAGCCAAGAAGGACCAGGCTGTGCCCACCCTGTGCCCGTGCAGCCCAACGAGTGAGCTGCAGTGGTGGGAATGCAGGAATGAAAGCCTTCTTGCAATCCAAGGAGAAGATCTGTTTTTGGGGCCTGGCAGAGAAGAGCACGATCAGGTTTTGTTAAGCAGGGGGTTAAGTGTGAAGAAGAACTGGAAGATCTACGGGCCCACGGGTGGATTGTGTTCCCAGGGATATGAAGGTACAGAAAATTGATGCTTTCATCCTTTGCACTGATTTCTCGGTTTGGATCCTTCCTTCTGATTCCTTCTGTGACCCTCAGAGGTTTAGAAAATTAGTGAGGGAGTTATCCTTGAATGTAATGTCACGTTTGTGGCCAAGTCTCTGTCATCACAGAATCATAGAATCAATAAGGTTGGAAAAGACCTCAAAGATCATCAAGTCCTATATACAGATATATACAAATGCACAATATCATGAAAGCATTTGGGTTGGAAAAGACCTTTAAGATCATCCAGTTCAGCCATAATCTGACTCCACCGAGACTGGTAGAGGAGGAGGCTGAGTGAAGCCCTCTCAGTTTCCACAACTGCCTGAAAGGAGCTTGTGGTGAGGTGGGTGTTGATCTCTTCTCCCTACTAGCAAGTGAGAGAGTGAGAGGAAATGGCTTCAGGTTGCACCTGAAGATTGGATATTAAAAGACATTTCTTCTCTGAAGTTGTTCTCCGCCACTGGCACAGGCTGCCCAGGGAGCTGCTGCAATCCCTGGAGGTGTTTGAAGTCACATAGCCGTGTTGCTAAGGGCCATGGTTTAGCACCAGAGGTAGAGAATGGTTGGACTCAATGATCTTAAAGATCTTTTCCAACTGAAATGATTCTTTGATTCTTGATTGTTAAACTGGGGCTAAGCCATGGCCCTCAGCACCACATCTCTGCCTCTTGGAAACACCTCCAGGGATGGAGATCCAACCACCTCCCTGGGCATCCTGTGCCAGTGCTTGAGAATCCATTCAGGGAAGATGTTTCTTCTAAGATCCAACCTAAACCTTCCCCGGGGCAACTTGGGGCCATTTCCTCTTTTCCTATGACTCATTAGTAGGGAGAAGAGACCAATGCCCAATGCCAGCACAAGGGGCAGTGCTGGAAGCACAGGCAGAGGAAGTTCCATGGAAACAGGAGGAAGAATTTCTTCCCTGTGAGGGTGACAGAGGCCTGGAGCAGGCTGCCCAGGGGGTTGTGGAGTCTCCCTCTCTGGAGATATTCCAAACCCACCGAGATGTGCTCCTGTGTGACCTGCCCTGGGTGCTGCTGCTCTGGCAGGGGGTTGGATTGGATGATCGCCAGAGGTCCCTTCCAGCCCCCAGCATTCTGTGATTCTGCGATTCATTTGCTTTCAGCTGGTCTGGCAATGTTACACTGGGGGTGGGGGTGAATTTCACCCCAGCACACCCATCAATCATTTTGTCTTCTCAGAGACCTTCACGCTGCTGGGCAATGCTTTCGGGGCCCCCTGCGTGTTCCCCTTCCTGTACCAGGGGCGGTGGCTGGCGGCGTGCACGACTGGGGGCCCGGGGGCCGGCCGCCGCTGGTGCGCCACCACCCCCGACTACGACAGCCACCAGCGCTACGGCTTCTGCCCTCACACAGGTGAGCTGCCTCTGCCCACGCACAGCTGAGCTGCCTCTGCCCACGCACAGCTGAGCTGCCTCTGCCCTGAGCTGCCTCTGCCCACACACAGCTGAGCTGCTTCTGTCCAGGCACAGCTGAGCTGCCTCTGCCCTGAGCTGCCTCTGCCCACGCACAGCTGAGCTGCCTCTGCCCACACACAGCTGAGCTGCCTCTGCCCACACACAGCTGAGCTGCCTCTGCCCACACACAGGTGAGCTGCCTCTGCCCACGCACAGGTGAGCTGCCTCTGCCCACACACAGCTGAGCTGCCTCTGCCCACACACAGGTGAGCTGCCTCTGCCCACGCACAGGTGAGCTGCCTCTGCCCACACACAGGTGAGCTGCCTCTGCCCACACACAGCTGAGCTGCCTCTGCCCACACACAGATGAGCTGCCTCTGCCCACGCACAGCTGAGCTGCCTCTGCCCACACACAGGTGAGCTGCCTCTGCCCACGCACAGGTGAGCTGCCTCTGCCCACACACAGGTGAGCTGCCTCTGCCCACACACAGCTGAGCTGCCTCTGCCCACACACAGCTGAGCTGCCTCTACCCACACACAGGTGAGCTGCTTCTGCCCACGCACAGCTGAGCTGCCTCTGCCCACACACAGCTGAGCTGCTTCTGTCCACGCACAGCTGAGCTGCCTCTGCCCTGAGCTGCCTCTGTCCACACATAGGTGAGCTGCCTCTGCCCACACACAGCTGAGCTGCCTCTGCCCACACACAGCTGAGCTGCCTCTGCCCACACACAGGTGAGCTGCCTCTGCCCACGCACAGCTGAGCTGCCTCTGCCCACACACAGCTGAGCTGCCTCTGCCCACGCACAGCTGAGCTGCCTCTGCCCACACACAGCTGAGCTGCTTCTGTCCAGGCACAGCTGAGCTGCCTCTGCCCTGAGCTGCCTCTGTCCACACATAGGTGAGCTGCCTCTGCCCAGGCACAGCTGAGCTGCCTCTGCCCACACACAGGTGAGCTGCTTCTGTCCAGGCACAGCTGAGCTGCCTCTGCCCTGAGCTGCCTCTGCCCACGCACAGCTGAGCTGCCTCTGCCCACACACAGCTGAGCTGCCTCTGCCCACACACAGGTGAGCTGCCTCTGCCCACACACAGCTGAGCTGCCTCTGCCCACACACAGCTGAGCTGCCTCTGCCCACACACAGGTGAGCTGCCTCTGCCCACGCACAGCTGAGCTTCCTCTGCCCACACACAGGTGAGCTGCCTCTGCCCACACACAGCTGAGCTTCCTCTGCCCACACACAGGTGAGCTGCTTCTGCCCACGCACAGCTGAGCTGCCTCTGCCCACACACAGCTGAGCTGCCTCTGCCCACGCACAGCTGAGCTGCCTCTGCCCACACACAGGTGAGCTGCCTCTGCCCACACACAGCTGAGCTGCTTCTGTCCAGGCACAGCTGAGCTGCCTCTGCCCTGAGCTGCCTCTGTCCACACATAGGTGAGCTGCCTCTGCCCACACACAGCTGAGCTGCTTCTGTCCAGGCACAGCTGAGCTGCCTCTGCCCTGAGCTGCCTCTGTCCACACATAGGTGAGCTGCCTCTGCCCACACACAGCTGAGCTGCCTCTGCCCACACACAGCTGAGCTGCCTCTGCCCAGACACAGGTGAGCTGCCTCTGCCCACACACAGGTGAGCTGCCTCTGCCCACACACAGGTGAGCTGCCTCTGCCCACACACAGCTGAGCTGCCTCTGCCCACACACAGCTGAGCTGCCTCTGCCCACACACAGGTGAGCTGCCTCTGCCCAGACACAGGTGAGCTGCCTCTGCCCACACACAGGTGAGCTGCCTCTGCCCACACACAGGTGAGCTGCCTCTGCCCACACACAGCTGAGCTGCTTCTGCCCACGCACAGCTGAGCTGCCTCTGCCCACGCACAGCTGAGCTGCCTCTGCCCACGCACAGCTGAGCTGCCTCTGCCCACACACAGCTGAGCTGCTTCTGTCCAGGCACAGCTGAGCTGCCTCTGCCCTGAGCTGCCTCTGTCCACACATAGGTGAGCTGCCTCTGCCCACACACAGCTGAGCTGCCTCTGCCCACACACAGGTGAGCTGCCTCTGCCCACACACAGCTGAGCTGCTTCTGTCCAGGCACAGCTGAGCTGCCTCTGCCCTGAGCTGCCTCTGTCCACACATAGGTGAGCTGCCTCTGCCCACACACACACACAGCTGAGAGCTGCCTCTGCCCACACACAGCTGAGCTGCCTCTGCCCACGCCCAGGTGAGCTGCCTCTGCCCACGCACAGCTGAGCTGCCTCTGCCCACACACAGGTGAGCTGCCTCTGCCCACGCACAGCTGAGCTGCCTCTGTCCACACACAGCTGAGCTGCCTCTGCCCACACACAGCTGAGCTGCTTCTGTCCAGGCACAGCTGAGCTGCCTCTGCCCTGAGCTGCCTCTGTCCACACATAGGTGAGCTGCCTCTGCCCCACACAGCTGAGCTGCTTCTGTGCACAGCTGAGCTGCCTCTGCCCTGAGCTGCCTCTGCCCACGTGAGCTGCCTCTGCCCACACACAGCTGAGCTGCTTCTGTCCAGGCACAGCTGAGCTGCCTCTGCCCACACACAGCTGAGCTGCCTCTGCCCACGCACAGCTGAGCCTCTGCCCACGCACAGCTGAGCTGAGCTGCCTCTGCCCACACACAGGTGAGCTGCCTCTGCCCACACACAGGTGAGCTGCCTCACACAGCTGAGCTGCCTCTGCCCACACACAGCTGAGCTGCCTCTGCCCACACACAGCTGAGCTGCCTCTGCCCACACACAGGTGAGCTGCCTCTGCCCACGCACAGCTGAGCTGCCCACACGCACAGCTGAGCTGCCTCTGCCCACGCACAGCTGAGCTGCCTCTGCCCACGCACAGCTGAGCTGCCTCTGCCCACACACAGCTGAGCTGCCTCTGCCCACACACAGCTGAGCTGCTTCTGTCCACGCACAGCTGAGCTGCCTCTGCACAGCTGAGCTGCCTCTGTCCACACACAGCTGAGCTGCTTCTGTCCAGGCACAGCTGAGCTGCCTCCACACACAGCTGAGCTGCCTCTGCCCACACACAGCTGAGCTGCCTCTGCCCCCACACACTGAGCTGAGCTGCCTCTGCCCACACACAGGTGAGCTGCCACAGGTGAGCTGCCTCTGCCCACACACAGGTGAGCTGCTTCTGCCCACGCACAGCTGAGCTGCCTCTGCCCACACACAGCTGAGCTGCCTCTGCCCACACACAGGTGAGCTGCCTCTGCCCACACACAGCTGAGCTGCCTCTGCCCACACACAGCTGAGCTGCCTCTGCCCACACACAGGTGAGCTGCCTCTGCCCACACACAGCTGAGCTGCCTCTGCCCACACACAGGTGAGCTGCTTCTGCCCACGCACAGCTGAGCTGCCTCTGCCCACACACAGCTGAGCTGCCTCTGCCCACGCACAGCTGAGCTGCCTCTGCCCACACACAGCTGAGCTGCCTCTGCCCACACACAGCTGAGCTGCTTCTGTCCAGGCACAGCTGAGCTGCCTCTGCCCTGAGCTGCCTCTGTCCACACATAGGTGAGCTGCCTCTGCCCACACACAGCTGAGCTGCCTCTGCCCACACACAGCTGAGCTGCCTCTGCCCACGCACACGTGAGCTGCCTCTGCCCACACACAGGTGAGCTGCCTCTGTCCACACATAGGTGAGCTGCCTCTGCCCACACACAGCTGAGCTGCCTCTGCCCACACACAGCTGAGCTGCTTCTGTCCAGGCACAGCTGAGCTGCCTCTGCCCTGAGCTGCCTCTGTCCACACATAGGTGAGCTGCCTCTGCCCACACACAGCTGAGCTGCCTCTGCCCACACACAGCTGAGCTGCTTCTGTCCAGGCACAGCTGAGCTGCCTCTGCCCTGAGCTGCCTCTGTCCACACATAGGTGAGCTGCCTCTGCCCACACACAGCTGAGCTGCCTCTGTCCACACACAGCTGAGCTGCCTCTGCCCACACACAGCTGAGCTGCCTCTGCCCACGCACAGGTGAGCTGCCTCTGCCCACACACAGCTGAGCTGCCTCTGCCCACACACAGGTGAGCTGCCTCTGCCCACGCACAGGTGAGCTGCCTCTGCCCACACACAGGTGAGCTGCCTCTGCCCACGCACAGCTGAGCTGCCTCTGCCCACACACAGCTGAGCTGCCTCTGCCCACGCACAGCTGAGCTGCCTCTGCCCACGCACAGCTGAGCTGCCTCTGCCCACACACAGCTGAGCTGCCTCTGCCCACGCAGCTCCCCCAGCCTGCAGACCTGTGCAGCCCCCTTCCTGCAGCTCTCTGCACCAGCCAATAGTGCTTTGCATAGTAGTCCGATAAGGATGATGGAGGGATTGGAACATTTCTACTGTGAAAGAAGGCTGAGAGCCCTGGGGCTGTTTGGTCTGGAGAAGAGAAGGCTGAGTGGGATCTGATCAATGTCTATCAATAGCTGAGGGCTGGGGCTCAGGAAGAAGGGGCCAGGCTCGGTTTGGTGGTGTCCAGGGATAGGACAAGGAACAAGAGGTACAAGCTGGAACCCAGGAGATTCCGCCTCAAGATGAGGAGAAACTTCTTTGGTGTGAGGGTGCTGGAGGCCTGGAGCCGGCTGCCCAGAGAGGTTGTGGAGTCTCCTTCTCTGGAGCTTTTCCAAACCCACCTGGACATGGTAATCCTGGGCAACCTGCTGTGGGTGACCCTGCTTTAGGAGGGGTTGGACTTAATGATGTGCAGTGGTGCCTTCCAACCCCTACCATGCTGAGATTTTGTGATACAGCCCTACCTGGATGTGTTCCTCTGCCACCTGCCCTGGGTGATGCTGCTCTGGTAGGGGGGTTGGACTGGATGATCTCTGGAGGTCCCTTCCAAGCCCTGTGATTCTGTGTGGAGAGAGGTGTGAGTGAAGAGCAAAGCACTACTGACTGGGGTGGTGTTGCCAGCTTCATGAGAACTTTGAGCTTGTCCCTGTTTCCCAGACAGTCTGTGAGCTGTCACCGTCCTGCAACCCTTCTCCGAGGACCACAGTTGTGATGGATGTGGACACAAAGTGCTTAGGAAGATTAATGATGAGAGCAGCATTTCAGCCTGCATGATTCTCATGTGGATGTTACTGATTCAGGTTCTCTTTAGCCCTATTCATACTGCCTGGGAAGCAACATGTTTTTCTATGCAGTCATGGAATCACACAATCATTTTGGCTGGAAAAGACCTTTCAGCTCATCCAGTCTAACCATTCTCTAACTCTACCGAGGCTGGGGCTAAACCATGGCCCCCAGCACCACATCTCTGCCTCTGTGAAACAGCTCCAGGGATGGGCATTCAGCCACCTCCCTGGGCAGCCTGTGCCAGGCTTTGAGAACCCTTTCAGGGAAGAAGTTTCTTCTAACGTCTAACCTAAACCTCCCCTGGTACTGCTTGGGGCCATTTGTTCTTGTCCTATTGTATTGGGCTGGACTGAGCTGGAGTTAATTCTCCTCACAGCATCTTTCTAGTGCTGTGTTTTGCAGCAGCAGTTGGTAACACAGCAGTGTTTTGGCTGCTGCTGAATAAGTATCCAGGCTGTGTGCTTTCAACATTTCCCTGCTCAAGAGTACACTGAGGGGTGGGCAAGGTCTTGGGAGGGGACACGGCTGAGCCAGCTGACCCAGACTGGCCAAAGAGGTATTCCATACCCCACTTCATAAGAATTAAGTGAAAGAAGGAAGGGGGATTCATCCATGGCATCTGTCCTCCCAGGTAACCACCAAGCTTAGAGAGCCCTGCAGCCTCAGATCAACCATCGTCCTGCTGCTGGGCAGGAGAGACCAACAGCTCTCTCTGCTTTGTGCTTCCATGCTGTCTGCTGCTGTTTGCTTATTGCTGTTATTAAATTGCTCCTATCCTATTCCTGGCTTCTGTTGTATTTTTTCCCCTCTCCCTCTGTTCACTTAAGAGAGGGAGCGATAGAGCTGCTTTGGTGGGCAGCTGGCGTCCAGGCCGGGGCCAAACCACCACACCTATCACTTGTTACAGAGAGAAGAGACCAACCCCCACCCGGCTTCAGCCTCTTTTCAGGGAGTTCTAGAGAGCAATGAGGTCTCCCCTGAGCCTCCTCTTCTCCACACTAAGCACCCTCAGCTGCTCCCCCCAGCCCTGTTCCCCAGACCCTTCCCCTTCTCAGGACCCGCTGCAGCACCTCAGTGTCTTCCTTTTACGTCTTTCCTGAACATCTCCAATCACATCCCTCGCAGCAGCTCCTGAATTGTGTCTCCTTGTAGAAGAGAAGGCAAGATTTGCCAGCTCTGCCTCTCACTTTGCAGGGCATAGCTTCCTCCTTCCCCATCCTGGTTGTATTATTTCAGTGGCACAGGTGACACTTACTGAGAATGCCAAGCATAGCAAGAACCTGCAACTCAGTCCTTTTATGAGTGAGTTACTACCAGCCTTAAAACAATCATCTTCTCCACAGACATAGACAGCACCTGGACTACAGATCCAGCCACAAATGCCCACTACCAAATCAACTCTGAAGCAGCTCTCACATGGCACCAGGCCAGGACGAGCTGCAGGCAGCAAGGTGCAGAACTGTTGAGTGTCACAGACATCCATGAACAGATACTCCTGAAAGGTAAGGATCTGCTCAGTCCAGCATCATAGCTAAGGACTGCTCAGTGTGGCTAGTTTTGGTTAATTGATATGGGTTTGGCTAATTTAGAATAGAATAGAATAGACCAGTTTGGAAGATACCTTCAAGATCAACATGTCCCACCTATCAACCAATCCAACACCACCTAAACAACTAACCCATGGCACCAAGCACCCCATCAAGTCTCCTCCTGAACACCTCCAATGAAGGTGTCTCCACCACCTTCCTGGGCAGCACATCCCAATGGGCAATCACTCTCTCTGTGTAGAACTTCTTCCTAACATCCAGCCTAAACCTCCCCTGGCACAGCTTGAGACTGTGTCCTCTTGTTCTGGTGCTGGCTGCTAGAGAGAAGAGACCAACCCCCACCTGGCTACAACCTCCCTTCAGGGAGTTGCAGAGAGCAAGAAGGTCACCCCTGAGTCTCCTCTTCTCCAGGCTAAGCAAGCCCAGCTCCCTCAGCCTCTCCTCACAGGGCTGTGCTCCAGACCCCTCCCCAGCTTTGTTGCCCTCTCTGGACACCTTCCAGCAGCTCAACATCATTCCAAACTGAGGGGCCCAGAACTGGACTCAGGACTCAAGGTGTGGCCTAAGCAGTGGTGAGCACAGGGCAGAATGACTTCCCTGCTCCTGCTGGCCACACTCTTCCTGATGCAGGCCAGGATGCCACTGGCCCTCTTGGCCCCCTGGGCACACTGCTGCCTCATGTTCAGCTGCTGTCAATCAGTACCCCAGGTCCCTTTCTGCCTGGCTGCTCTCCAGCCACTCTGACCCCAGCCTGTAGTACTGCCTGGGGTTGCTGTGGCCAATGTGCAGCACCTGGCACTTGGATGTGTTCAATCTCCTGCCCTTGGCCTCTGCCCATCTGTCCAGCCTGTCGAGGTCCCTCTGCAAAGCCTCTCTGCCCTCCAGCAGATCAACTCCTGCCCCCAGCTTGGTGTCATCCGCGAATTTACTGCTGATGGACTCAATGCCCTCATCCAGATCATCAATAAAGATGTTAAAGAGCATTTAGGGTCAAGGTGAGGAGAAAGTTCTTCCCAGCAAGAGAGACTGGCCATGGGAAAGTGCTGCCTAGGGAGGTGGTGGAGTCACCATTCCTGGAGGTGTTCAAGAAAGGCTTGGATGTAGCACTTGGAGCCATGGTTGAGCTGTCAGGAGGTGTTAGGTATCAGGTAATAGGTTGCACTTGATGAGCTCTGAGGTCTTTTCCAACCTGGCTGAGTCTGTGATTCTGTGATTTAATGTGTAGATGCATGAGTGAGGAAAGAAAGTCTTTCAGTATCTGCAAGTTGATATCAAAGTCACTGTCAGAGTTGAACAGAATCCAAATCACAGCAGCATCCCATGAGTGGAACAATTTCACTTCCTAGTGAAGAATGTGATTTTATAGGAACACTTTCTCATTTTTCCTCCTTTCTTCCTTTTTTCCCCTTTTATTATTTACACTTTTTTCTTTCCCCCCCCATTGTTTTCCTCTTTTTCTTCCCCCCTTTTTCCTCCCCCTTCTTTTCCTTTTGTTATTTTTATTTAATTTTCCCATTTTCCCTTGTTTTCATTTTTCCTTTCCTCATCTTCTTTCTTCTTTCTTCTTTCTTCTTTCTTCTTTCTTCTTTCTTCTTTCTTCTTTCTTCTTTCTTCTTTCTTCTTTCTTCTTTCTTCTTTCTTCTTTCTTTCTTCTTCCTTCTTCCTTCTTTCTTCTTTTTCTTCTTTCTTCTTTCTTCTTTCTTCTTTCTTTTTTTCTTTTTCTTTTTTTCTGTTTTCCATTTTCTGTTTTCTTTTCCTTTTCCTTTTCCTTTTCCTTTTCCTTTTCCTTTTTCCTTTTTTTTTTTTTTCTTTTTTTCCTTTTTTCCTTTTTCCTTTTTCCTTTATCCTTTTTCTTTTTTTCTTTTTCTTTTTCCTTTTTCCTGTTTCCCTTTTTTCTTTGTTTTCTTTTTCCTTTTTCCTTTTTCCATCTCCTTTTTCCTTTTTCCTTTTTCCTTTTTTATTTTTCCTTTTTCCTCTTTCCTTTTCCCTTTTTTCCTTTTTCCTTTTTCCCTTTTCCTTTTCCCTTTTTTCTTTTTCCTTTTCCTTTTTCCATTTCCTTTTTCCTTTTTTCTTTTTCCTTTTTCCTTTTTCCTTTTTCCTTTTTCCTTTTTCCTTCTTTCCTTTTTCCTTTTTCCTTTTTTCCTTTTTACCTTTTTTCCTGTATTATTTTTTCAAATTTTTCTTTCCCATTTTTTTCTATTTTCTTTTTTTCTTTTATTAATCTTTCCCCCTATTTTCCCTTTTTAAATGGCTTTCCTTCTTTGCCTTTTTTTTTTCCTATTTTTTCATTTTTAAATGGTTTTCCCTTCTTTTCCTTTTATTTTTTCATTTTTAAATGGTTTTCCCGTTTCAGTAGTTTAATTTTAAAAATTCCTTTTCAGTTTAAATTTAGTTTTAGTTTAAATTTTAATAGCAGTTTAGTAGCTTAATAGTAGTTTAATAGTTTAAGTAAAAATGTGTTTAATAGTAGTTTGAAGTACAGTTTAAATAGTAGTTTAATAGTTTAAATGCATTTAATAGCAGTTTGAAGAGTAGCTTAATAGTAGTTTAATAGTTTAAGTGTAAAAATGTGTTTAATAGTAGTTTGAAGTCCAGTTTAAATAGTAGTTTAATAGTTTAAATGCATTTAATAGCAGTTTGAAGAGTAGTTTAATAGTAGTTTGATAGTTTAAGTGTATTTAATAGTAGTTTGAATAGTAGGTTAATTGTAGTTTAAATGTGTTTAGTGGTAGTTTAAATAGTAGTATAACAGTAGTTTGAATGCTAGTTCAAATAGTAGTGGAATAGTTTTAATGTGTTTAATAGTAATTTAAAAGTGTTTAATAGTAGGTTAATTGTAGTTTAAATGTGGTTAATTGTAGTTTAAATGCGGTTAATAGTAGTTTAAATAGTAGTTTCATAGTAGTTTAGGTGTGGTTAATTGTGGTTTAAATTTGGTTAATGAGCTTAAATAGTAGTTTCATAGTAGTTTGTGTGGTTAATTGTAGTTTAAATGTGGTCAATAGTAGCTTAAATAGTAGTTTCATAGTAGTTTAAATGTGTCTAATAGCAGTTTAAAAGTGTTTAATAGTAGTTTGAATAGTAGGTTGAGAGTAGTTTAAATGTGTTTACTACTAGTTTGGCTAGTAGTTTAATAGTACTTTAAATGTGCTTAATAGTGGTTTCAATAGTAGTTAAATAGCAGTTTAAATGTGTTTAACAGCAGTGTAATCGTTTATTAGCAGTTGAATAGTAGTTTAATAGCCATTAAAATGTGTCTAACAGTAGTTTAAATTTAATAGTAGTTTGAATAGTAGGCTGATAGTAGTTTGAATGTGCTTACTACTAGTTTGAGTAGCAGTTTAATAGTACTTTAAATATCTTTAATAGCAGTGCAATAGTACTTTGATAGTTGAATACTAGTTTAATAGCCATTAAAATGTCTAACAGTTTAATAGCAGTTTAAATGTGTTTAATAGCAGTGCAATAGTAGTTTATTATCAGTTTGAATAGTAGCTTAATAGCCATCAAAATGTGTCTAACAGTAGTTTAAATTTAGTAGTAGTTTGAATAGTAGGTTGATAGTAGTTTAAAAGTGTTTACTACTACTTTGAATAGTAGTTTAATAGCCATTTAAATGTGTTTCATAGTAGTTTAGTAGTAGTTTGAATAGTAGTTTAATAGCCATTTAAATGTGTTTCATAGTAGTTTAGTAGTAGTTTGAATAGTAGTTTAATAGCCATTTAAATGTGTTTCATAGAAGTTTGATAGTAGTTTGAATAGTAGTTTAATAGCCATTTAAATGTGTTTCATAGTAGTTTAGTAGTAGTTTGAATAGTAGTTTAATAGCCATTTAAATGTGTTTCATAGTAGTTTAGTAGTAGTTTGAATAGTAGTTTAATAGCCATTTAAATGTGTTTCACAGTAGTTTAATAGTAGTTTGAATAGTAGTTTAGTAGCCATTAAAATATATCTAACAGTAGCTTAAGTTTGTTTGATAGCAGTTTGAATAGTAGGTTGATAGTACTTTAAATGTGCTTAATACTAGTTTGAGTTGTACTTTAATAGTGCTTTAAATGTGTTTAATAGCAGTTTGATAGTACTTAAAATATGTTTAATAGTGGTTGAAATATGTTTAATGGCAGTTTGCATGTGTTTTATAGTAGTTTAATAGCAGTTTAAATATGTTTAATAGTAGATTAAATGTGTTTAATAGTAGCTCAAAGATGTTTAACAGCAGATTATGTGAGTATGACCTTGTTAAAGTTCTTTTCAAGGGGGAACCCAAGGGTGTATGTCCTGTACCTTATATGTGGTGCTGAGGGCCATGGCTAATGCTTGGACTTGATGACCTTCAAGGTCCTTCACCCAAAACAACCCAATGATTCTGCATCCCAGCGTATCTCGACATCTAAAGCCATCTGCTGCTGGGTAGTCGAGCACTGCAAGTCTCCTGCAGACATGATTAGAGGCTATTGCTGATGAAAAAGAATACAAAAGATTTCTGGAATAATTTCTCTTCTGTTGGTTGATCAGAGCTGACAGAAGACACAGACTCTGCTCTGTGGATGGGGCTCAACAGGCTCGACTTGAGGAGTGGCTGGGAGTGGATTGGAGGCAGCCCTCTGCGGTACTTGAACTGGGCTCCAGGTAGCTGTGGCGCTGAGGCTGCATTGAGTATGCAGCCCTCAAACACTCCTTTAACTGCTGCAATCAGCAGGGCATGCCAGCAGCTCTGTATTTCAGCCTTGCTTGCTTTCATTCTTAAACAGCCTTATCTCTTAATAGCCTTCTTAAACTGAGGGACCTAGAACTGAGTCCTGTGTCCAGTTCTGGAATCCTCAATTTAAGAAGGACATTGAACTCTTGAATGTGTCAGAGAAGGGCAACAAAGCTGGGGAGGGGTCTGGAGCACAGCCCTGTGAGGAGAGGCTGAGGGAGCTGGGGTTGCTTAGCCTGGAGAAGAGGAGGCTCAGGGGAGACCTCATTGCTCTCTACAACTCCCTGAAGGGAGGTTGGAGCCAGGTGGGGGTTGGTCTCTTCTCCCATGCACCCAGCACCGGAACAAGAAGACACAGTCTCAAGCTGTGCCAGGGAAGTTTAGGCTGGAGGTGAGGAGAAAGTTCTTCCCAGCAAGAGAAATTGGCCATCAGAATGTGCTGCCCAGGGAGTTGGTGGAGTCCCCATCCCTGGAGGTGTTAAAGAGGGGACTGGATGTAGCACTTGGAGCCATGGTTTAGTTGTCAGGACGTGTTGGGTGACAGGTTGGACTTGATGATCTTTGAGGTCTCTTGAAGCTTATTGATTCTATGAACTTTAGAAAAAGCTCATCCATGTTCATTTCTACAGCAAGGTAAGGCAGAAACCTTTCTATATTACAAAACTATTTCAGCTCTAAAGCGATGCTGTCTTCCCCCAGAAGAGATGGGCTTCCATTCCTTAAAGTCATGGAATTGTCAGGGCTGGAAGGGACCTCAAGGATCAGCCAGTTCCAGCCCCCAACCCCCCTGCCATGGGCAGGGACACCTCACACCACAGCAGGTTGCTCACAGCCACATCCAGCCTGGCTGCAAACACCTCCAGGCAGGAGGCTTCCACCACCTCCCTGGGCAGCCTGTGCCAGGCTCTCACCACCCTCCTGGGGAACAACTTCTTCCTCACAGCCGATCTCAATCTCCCCACTTCTACTTTTGCTCCATCCCCCCCAGTCCTGTCACTCCCTGACACCTTCAAAAGTCCCTCCCCAGCTCTCTTGGAGCCCCCTGCAGATCCTGGAAGGCCACAAGAAGGTCTCCTGGGAGCCTTCTCCTCTCCAGACTGCACAACCCCAACTCTCTCAGGCTGTCTCCAGAGCAGAGCAGCTCCAGCCCTCTGCTCCTCCTCATGGTCCTTCTCTGGGCACCATCCAGCACCTCCAGAGCCTTCCTGGCACAGAGGCTCCAGAACTGGACCCAGAGCTGCAGCTGTGGTCTCAGCAGAGTGGAGCAGAGGGGCAGAATCCCCTCCCTGGCCCTGCTGGCCACACTTCTCTTGCTGCAGCCCAGGCTCTGCTTGGCTCTCTGGGCTGCAAGGTCTCACTGCTGGCTCCTCTTGAGCTTCTCCTCCCCCAGCATCCCCAAGGCCTTTTCTTCAGGGCTGCTCTCCAGCCAGTCCCTGCCCAGCCTGTATTGGTGCTTGGGATTGCCCTGCCCCAGCTGCAGGACCTTGCCCTTGGTCTTGTTGAATCTCCTGAGGATGTCCTGGGCCCAGCTCTGCAGCCTGTGCAGGTCCCTCTGGATGGATCCTTCCCTCCAGCTGTCAGCTGCACCACACAGCTTGGTGCTGAGGGAGCCTCAGTGCCACTGTCCCTGTCACCAGTGAAGATGTCCCAGTACTGATCCCTGAGGGACTCCTCTTGTCCCTGGCCTCCACTTGGCCATGGACCATGGACAGGCACTCTTTGGGTGCAGCAGTCAAGCCAGTTCTGTATCCACTGGGTAGTGCTCCATCAAACCTGTATTTTACCAGCCTGGAGACCAGGATGTCTCCAGCCACAGACCCTTGAAGGGTTAAATGTTCATCTCCACTGAAATGGCCATTCCCAATTCCAGACCCTGAGCACACCTCCTGCCAAGGCTGGGGAAGATGCCACCTTTGGGGCCTTCGCCTCAGCCAGCAGTTAACTTCTCTTCCTGTGCCTCTCCCAAAGGAAGTCCCTCACCAGAATCTGGAAAACTCTGTGGAGTTTTGAATCCTGAAACAAAAGGCCAATGGCAGAACTGGGAATGTGATCAGAGGCTTGGGTACGTCTGTAAGAAGAGAAACTTTACCTTGGCTCCCTCAGGTATGTTGCTGTATGTTGATAATTAAAGGTATCATAGAATCACAGAATGCCTTAGGCTGGAGAGGACTTTGACAGCATGGCAGGGATGCCTCTCAGATGTACTTGGTTGCCCAAGGCCTCAACCAGCCTGGCCTTGAACTTCCCCAGGGAGGGGACATCCACAGCCTCCCTGGGCAACCTTTTCAGGGTCTCACCTCCCTCATACTGAAGAACCTTTTCACAGTATCACAGTATGACTAAGGTTGGAAGAGACCTCAAAGCTCATCGAGTCCAACCTGGCACCACAGACCTCACAACTAGACCATGGCACCAAGTGCCACATCCAGTCCCCTCTTGAACACCTCCAGGGACGGTGACTCCACCACCTCCCTGGGCAGCACATCCCAATGGCGAATGACTCTCTCTGGGAAGAACTTTCTCCTCACCTCCAGCCTAAACTTCCCCTGGTGCAGCTTGAGACTGTGTCCTCTTGTTCTGGTGCTGGCTGCCAGGGAGAAGAGGCCAACCCCTTCCTGGCTGCAACCACCCTTCAGGTAGTTGTAGAGAGCAATGAGGTCTCCCCTGAGCCTCCTCTTCTCCAGGCGAAGCAACCCCAGCTCCCTCAGCCTCTTCTCACAGGGCTGTGCTCAAGGCCTCTCCCCAGCTTTGTTGCCCTTCTCTGGACACCTTCAAGTGTCTCGATGTCCTTCTTAAACTGAGGGGCCCAGAACTGGACACAGGACTCAAGGTGTGGCCTAACCAATGCAGAGTCCAGGGGCACAATGACCTCCCTGCTCCTGCTGGCCACACTCTTCCTGATGCCTGCAGGCCAGGATGCCATTGGCCCTCTTGGCTGCCTGGACACACTGCTGGCTCATGTTCAGGCAGCTGTCAACCAGCACCCCCAGGTCCCTCTCTGCGTGGCTGCTCTCAGCCCCTCTGACCCCAGCCTGTAGCTCTGCCTGGGGTTGCTGTGGCCAAAGTGCAGCCCCTGGCACTTGGACTTGTTGAATGCCATCCTGTTGGACTCTGCCCATCTGTCCAGTGGGTCGAGGTCCCTCTGCAGAGCCCTTCTGCCCTCTGACTGACCAACATCTGCTCCCAGCTTGGTGTCATCTGCAAATTTGCTGATGACTGTCTCAATCCCCTCATCCAGATCCTCAATGAAGACATTGAAGAGGATGGGGCCCAGCACTGATCCCTGGGGCACACCACTGGTGCCTGGCTGCCAGCTGGCTGTGGCACCATTCACCACCACTCTCTGGGCTCAGCCTCCAGCCAGTTCCTAACCCAGCTCAGAGTGCTGCTGCCCAAGCCAGGGGCTGACAGCTTGGCCAGGAGGTGGGTGTGGGGGACAGTGTCAAAGGCCTTGCTGAAGTCCAGGCAGACCACATCCACAGCCTGCCCCACATCCACCAGGCAGTCACCTGGGCATAGAAGGAGATCAGGTTGGAGAGGCAGGACCTGCCCTTCCTGAATCTAAGACCCAGTCTAAAGCTGCTCTTCCTTATCCTAAACACCAGTCTCTGACTTGCTCAGCATTCACAATGACAAAGATCAGCAGGAGAACTTCATTACAAACAGAAACTATTAATTGCTTATCTGATGTAACTCTTGCAACCACTGCACCCTTCCAGTGCCATAACACAGGACAAAAGAAACAGGGAAAAGCAAACAAGTCTGTGTTTGCTTAGTCAGGTCACCTCCTTGCACACACTGAGCATGAAAAGGCAGAACAAACCAAAAAGCATTTGGCAGAGGAAGGATGCTGCTGTGAACAGCAAAGGGAAGAAACACCAACACAATGCAAAGAGAAAAGATGGGAAAGAACAGCCCCATGGAGCAGGAGAGGCTGGGGACTGAGCTGTGGGTGAAGGGCAATTATGAACTTCATCCCACTCATGCTAATCACATGCAAATGAGGTAGCTCTCACCTCATCATCCAGAGGCTGGAGAATTAGCAGGGAGAAATTTAGTGAAGTTCAGCAAGGGCAAGGGGAGAGTCTGGCACCTGGGAAAGAACAACCCCATGGAGCAGGAGAGGCTGGGGACTGACCTGCTGCAGAGCAGTGAAGGGGAAAAGCACCTGGAGGTCCTGGAGGATGGGAGGTTGACCATGAGCCAGCAGTGTGCTCTGGTGGCCAAGAAGGCCAAGGGACTCCTGGGGTGGATTAGAAGGGCTGTGGTCAGTAGGTCAAGAGAGGTTCTCCTCCTCCTCTACTCTGCCCTGCTGAGGCCACAGCTGGAATCTTGTGTCCAGTTCTGGGCCCCTCAGCTCAAGAAGGACCTCAGGGAACTGCTGCAGAGAGTCCAGCCCAGAGGCACAGAGCTGCTGCAGGCAGTGGAATATCTTCCTCTTGAGGAGAGCCTGAGGGAGCTGAGGGCTCTTAGGCTTGGAGAGGAGGAGCCTGAGGGGAGCTCCTTGCTGTTGCTCAAGCTGTGCAGGGGGAGTGCCCAGAGGCTGGAGCCAGGCTCTGCTGGGTGCTGCCCAATGCCAGCACAAGGGGCAGTGGTGGAAGCTGAGGCAGAGGAAGTGCCATGGAAACAGGAGGAAGAATTTGTTCCCTGTGAGGGTGCTGGAGCCCTGGAGCAGGCTGCCCAGGGGGGTTGTGGAGTCTCCCTCTCTGGAGATATTCAGCACCTGCCTGGATGTGTTCCTGTGTGAGCTGCCCTGGGTGCTCCTGCTCTGGCAGGGGGCTTGGACTGAATGAGCTTTCAAGGTCCCTTCCAGCCCCTGACATTCTGTGGTTCTGTGATCTGAAGTGTATAAAGATTTCCCCCTTGGTGTTTCCCTGTCTAGATCAACTGTAGACCTCTCCTCTATCAATAGCCTTAATCTTTGAAACTGTTAGGTGCAGGTAAGTTCTGATTTCTCCTGCCTGACAAATACAGAAGCTGTTAACATTGATGCATTAGTTCATCTCTTACAGACATCTGACTGTATAAGAACCTTAACATTGGGTAATGCTTGAAGTGAAAAGCTTTCCTCTTCCAAGGTAAAACTTGCCAGATTTCCCAATTCCTTGCAAGGAGAACTTCCAGAGAAGTTTATTTGTGTAGAGCTTGTGCAAAGGGAAATATTTGCAGTGTCACTTCCCTTGTTCAGCATTTGCACTCCCCTGAAAGACCAATCCTTGTTCCTAGGTGGCACTGGGGCTGTGACTTGCCCAGATGGATGGGTACCATACACAGAGCACTGTTACAAGATCTTCAGGGAGAACAAAGGATGGGAAGAAGCTTTGAGCTCTTGTCAGAGGGAAAGGAGTCACCTGGCCAGCATTCAGAGCCTTGAGGAGCACAGCTTTATAGTGTCTCGCCTTGGGTACAGTGAGTGTCCCTGGGCTGGGGGTGGCCTTCAGTAGCATGCAAGGAGCACCAGTGAGCTAAACTGAGCCAGAATCACAGAGCATCTTCAGTTGGATGAGACCTCTAAGCTCACCCAGTCCAACTTTTGAGACAGCACTGTAAAGTCATCACCCAAACCATGGCCCTAAGCACCAGCTCCACACACTGCTTCAACACCTCCAGGGATGGGCACTCCAGCACTGCCCTGGGCACAACATTCCAAGGCCTGAGAACCCTTCCAGGCAAGAAAGATTTCCTAGCAGCCAGCCTGAGCCTCCCCTGGGGCAGCTTGCAACCATTGCCTCTGCTCCTGGGGCTTGACACCCAGGAGCAGAGGCTGTCCCCTCCTCACTCCAACCTCCCTGCAGGGAGCTGCAGAGAGCAAGGAGGTCTCCCTCAGCCTCTCTCCAGCCTCAACCCCCCAGCTCCCTCAGCCCCTCCTCTAGCCCAGGGGCTCCAGGCCCTTCTGCAGCCTGGCTGCCCTGCTCTGCACAGGCTCCAGCCCCTCAATGGCCTTCCTGCAGGGAGGGCCCAGAGCTGAGCACAGCACTCCAGCTGTGGCCTCCCCAGTGCTGAGCACAGGGGGATGATCCCCTCCCTGGCCCTGCTGCCCACCCTGCTTCTGACCCCAGCCAGGATGCCTTTGGCTTTCTTGGCCCCCTGGGCACTGCTGTGTAGCAGTTTTATTAACAGGGAGCACTGCAGCCAGACAGGCAAGGAGCCAGAGGCTGGGTGGCGTTAGGGGGTGTGGTGCTTGCCCTTTGTGCTTCAAAGCACATGGCGCCTCCTGTGCTGCAAGCTGCAGGCTTACCCAAACAGCTTGACTTGTGCTTTGCTTTGCACAAGGGCAGAAGGACATCAGTCATCCCACTGAGAAGCTTCCTTAGGGATAGGTTTTTATGGGAAAACCTATTGGTGCTGCTCCTGGTGCACGTGGGCAGCCTACGGGGTGCCTGCAGATCGTTCTCTGCATCTTGTGTGCAACCAGCACCCAGAGCAGCAAGGCCACAGCTCTCTGCAGGAGCAGCAGCACAGGAAAGAAATGATTAGCACTGCCAGCCAGAAAAGGTAGCAGAGTGGTGTCCAGGCAGCCAGCTGTGCCTGGGCTGCCTAAGGACCCCAGCCAGGTCACTGGCTCTGACCACTGCTGTCTCACCATGGCTTATTAATTACCTGGCAGCAATGTGAGGAGTCTGTAGACCTGGGGACACCTTTTGTGTCTGGGAACTGTTGGCTCCTTCGGTTTTGGTGCTTAGAGGTAGTGAAAGCCTTAATTAACTGTGGAGAAAATGAAAGACATTCAAGACAAATAAATCTCTTTGGAATGAGCAATTTAGCTGCTCAGAGGCCACCAACACACAGAGGTGATTTCGTTTTCTTATGCTTTTTGATTCTGGTCTCATAGCTCACTTCAGTGACTGCTGAGGGAATTGTGAATAGTTTCCCTTGCCTTGCCTTGCCTTGCCTTGCCTTGCCTTGCCTTGCCTTGCCTTGCCTTGCCTTGCCTTGCTTGCCTTCCCTTCCCTTCCCTTCCCTTCCCTTCCCTTGCTTTGCCTTCCCTTCCCTTGCCTTCCCTGGCCTTCCCTTGCCTTCCCTTCCCTTGCCTTGCCTTCCCTTCCCTTGCCTTGCCTTCCCTGGCCTTCCCTTGCCTTCCCTTGCCTTCCCTTGCCTTGCCTTCCCTTGCCTTGCCTTCCCTTCCCTTGCCTTCCCTTCCCTTGCCTTCCCTTCCCTTGCCTTGCTTTGCCTTCCCTGGCCTTCCCCTTGCCTTCCCTTGCCTTGCCTTCCCTTGCCTTGCCTTCCCTGGCCTTCCCTTGCCTTCCCTTGCCTTGCCTTCTTGCCTTGCCTTCCCTTGCCTTGCCTTCCCTTCCCTTGCCTTGCCTTCCTTCCCTTGCTTTGCCTTCCTTCCTTTCCCTTGCCTTCCCTTGCCTTCCCTTGCCTTGCCTTGCCTTGCCTTGCCTTGCCTTGCCTTGCCTTGCCTTGCCTTGCCTTGCCTTGCCTTGCCTTGCCTTCCTTCCCTTCCTTCCCTTCCCTTGCCTTCCCTTCCCTTCCTTGCTTTGCCTTCCTTCCCTTGCCTTCCCTTGCCTTCCCTTGCCTTCCCTTCCTTGCCTTGCCTTCCCTTCCCTTGCCTTCCTTCCCTTCCCTTCCCTTCCCTTCCTTTCCCTTGCCTTCCTTCCCTTGCCTTGCCTTCCCTTCCCTTCCCTTCCCTTCCCTTCCCTTGCCTTCCTTTTCCCTTCCTTCCCTTCCCTTCCCTTCCCTTTCCTTGCCTTCCCCTTGCCTTCCCTTGCCTTCCCTTGCCTTCCCTTGCCTTGCCTTCCCTTCCTTTCCCTTCCCTTCCCTTCCCTTCCCTTCCCTTCCCTTCCCTTCTTCCTTCCCCCTTCCCTTTCCTTTCCCTTCCCTTCCTTTCCTTCCTTCCCTTCCCTTCCCTTTCCCTTCCCTTCCCCCTTCCCTTCCCTTCCCTTCCTTCCTTTTGCCTTCCCTTCCCTTCCTTCCCTTCCCTTCCCCTTCCTTCCTTCCCTTCCCTTCCCTTCCCTTCCTTCCCTTCCTTCCCTTCCCTTCCTTCCTTCCTTCCCTTCCCTTTTCCCTTCCCTTCCCTTCCTTCCCCTTCCCCTTCCCTTCCCTTCCTCTTCCCTTCCCTTCCCTTCCCTTCCCTTCCTTCCCTTCCCTTTGCCTTCCCTTGCCTTCCTTCCCTTCCTTCCTTGCCTTGCCTTCCCTTCCCTTGCTTTGCCTTGTTTTTCCCTTCCTTCCCTTCCCCTTCCCTTCTTCCCTTCCCTTCCCTTCCCCTTCCTTCCTTGCCTTCCCTTCCCTTCCCTTCCTTCCCTTCCCTTCCCTTCCCTTCCCTTCCCTTTTCCCTTCCCCTTCCTTCCTTCCCTTCCTTCCCTTCCCTTCCCTTCCCTTCCCTTCCCTCCCTTCCCTTCCCTTGCCTTCCCCTTCCCTTGCCTTGCCTTCCCTTGCCTTCCTTGCCTTTCCCTTCCTTCCCTTGCCTTTGCCTTCCCTTGCTTTGCCTTCCCTTCCCTTTTGCCTTCCCTTGCCTTCCCCTTCCCTTCCTTGCCTTCCCTTTCCCTTCCCTTGCCTTCCCTTGCCTTGCCTTCCCTTGCCTTCCCTTGCCTTGCCTTGCCTTGCCTTCCCTTGCCTTCCTTGCCTTGCCTTGCCTTGCCTTGCCTTGCCTTGCCTTGCCTTCCTTCCCTTCCCTTCCCTTCCCTTCCCTTCCCTTCCTTCCCTTCCCTTCCCTTCCCTTCCCTTCCCTTCCCTTCCCTTCCCTTCCCTTCCCTTCCCTTCCCTTCCCTTCCCTTCCCTTCCCTTCCCTTCCCTTCCCTTCCCTTCCCTTCCCTTCCCTTCCCTTCCCTTGCCTTTCTGTTCTTTTCCATTCTTTTTCTCCCCTCCCCTCCCCTGGCACAGGAGGCAGTGGCACAGCTCTGTGTCTGCTTCCAGAGCCTACAGACGAGCTGTGGATTGGGCTGCACGATCGGAGGGTCCCCACGTACTTTGAATGGAGCGATGGCAGCCCGGTGACCTACACCAAGTGGCAGCTGGGAGAGCCATCCAGCAGGCAGAGCAGGCCAGAGGACTGTGTGCTCCTCAGGGGCAAGGTAGCATTGGTCAAAACATAGTTTGTGTTGTTATTGAAACTAACTTCTACCCTCTGACCCACTAGTTCAGCAGCTGCTGTGGCCAGGGAAGGGGCTGTGGGCACAAAGGATGAGGCTGAGCGTGACCCTTCTTGAAAGAGTAAAGCCATCAAATGAAGTCAGAGAATGGAATCATAGAATCAATAAGGTTGGAAGAGACCTCAAAGATCATCAAGTCCAACCCAACACCCAACACCTCATGACAACATGGCTCCAAGTGCCCTTTAATCACAGAATCACAGAATGGGCTGGGTTGGAAGGGACCTGCAAAAGTCATCCAGACCAACCCCTCTGCACTTAGCAGGGACATCCTCCACTAGATCATGTTGCCCAGAGCCCTGTCCAGCCTCACCTTGAATATTTCCAGGGATGGAGCCTCACAGAACCATAGAATCAACCAGGTTGGAAGAGATCTCCAAGATCATCCAGTCCAACCTATCACCCAGCCCTATCCAATCAACCAGACCATGGCACCAAGTGCCTCATCCAGGCCCTTCTTGAACACCTCCAGGGATGGTGACTCCACCACCTCCCTGGGCAGCACATCCCAAGGGCCAATCTCTCTCTGGGAAGAACTTTCTCCTCACCTCCAGCCTAAACCTCCCCTGGTGCAGCTTGAGACTGTGTCCTCTTGTTCTGGTGCTGGTTGCCTGGCAGAACAGACCAACCCACACCTGGCTGCAACCTCCCTTCAGGGAGTTGCAGACAGCAAAAAGGTCTCCCCTGAGCCTCCTCTTCTTCAGGCTAAGCAACCCCAGCTCCCTCAGCCTCTCCTCCCAGGGCTGTGCTCCAGACCCCTCCCCAGCCTTGTTGCCCTTCTCTGGACACCTTCCAGCAGCTCAACATCTTTCCTGACCTGAGGGGCCCAGAACTGGACACAGGACTCAAGGTGTGGCCTGAGCAGTGCTGAGCACAGGGCAGAATGACTTCCCTGCTCCTGCTGGCCACACTGTTTCTGATGCAGGCCAGGATGCCATTGGCCTTCTTGTCCCCCTGGGCACACTGCTGCCTCATGTTCAGCTGATGTCAACCAGCTCCCCCAGGTCCCTCTCTGCCTGGCTGCTCTCAGCCACTCTGACCCCAGCCTGTAGCTCTGCCTGGGGTTGCTGCGGCCACAGTGCAGCACCCAGCACTTGGACTTGTTGAATGCCATCCTGTTGGCCTCTGCCCATCTCTCCAGCCTGGCAAGTCATGACTGCAGCACTGGTGAAATGTTCCCATTAAGCACTAATGAAATGATTAGGGCTATGAAACAGGTGTCTGAATGTAGTCTGAGGACATTCTCCTACTCCCTTTCCTCCAGGGGTAGTGGTGGCATGTGGGGGTCACTGCTGCCTCTGTGCCTGCTCATTTGCCCCTTCCTGCTTGGCATAGCATCCTGTGCAGAGCCCTGCAGAACAGGCTGGGGGCCAGCTCCCTACAGCCTCATCCCTGCTTCCCCTGACCACTCTTAGCTGTGCTACTGGAGCCCAATTTAGCTGTTCACTGAAAGGGAGCAGATTTATTTTTGTTGTCAGCCAGAGGAACTGGGTAAGGGGGAAAGGAAATCTGTTTCTAAAGGAAAGAAGGAGGAAAGTGAAGAATCTTCATTAGAAAGAGAGAAAATACTGACCGTATTTAGATCATCAGCCTTAACTCATTGCTATTGCATTCCTTCTCCTGCCACAGGATGGCTACTGGGCAGACTGTGGCTGTGAGAAAAAAGCTGGCTACATCTGTAAAAAGAGACCTGCAGCAGCAATGGCTGGGGGAAAGGAGACCACTCAGGAAGGCTGCAAAAAGTAAGGAGAAAAGCATTTCCCAGGTCAGAACCTCTCTGACCTACTCCCCACAGCCCTTCTAATGCACCCCAGGATGCCCTTGGCCTTCTTGGCCACCAGAGCACATTGCTGGCTCGTGGGCAACCTTCCATCCACCCCGACCCCCAGGTCCTTTCCCCATTCACAGTCTCACAGTATCACCAAGGTTGGAAGAGACCTCGAAGATCATCGAGTCCAACCTGTAACCACAGACCTCATGACTAGACCATGGCACCAAGTGCCACATCCAATCCCCTCTTGAACACCTCCAGGGATGGGGACTCCACCACCTCCCTGGGCAGCACATCCCAATGGCGAATGACTCTCTCGGTGAAGAACTTTCTCCTCACCTCCAGCCTAAACCTCCCCTGGCACAGCTTGAGACTGTGTCCTCTTGTTCTGGTGCTGTGTGCTAGAGAGAAGAGACCAAACCCTTCCTGGCTACAACCTCCCTTCAGGGAGTTGTAGAGAGCAATGAGGTCTCCCCTGAGCCTCCTGTTCTCCAGGCTAAGCAACCCCAGCTCCCTCAGCCTCTCCTCACAGGACTGTGCTCAAGGCCTCTCCCCAGCCTTGTTGCCCTTCTCTGGACACCTTCAAGTGTCTCGATGTCCTTCTTAAACTGAGGGGCCCAGAACTGGAACTTTACTGTTCCCCAACAGCTCAGTCCCCAACCTCTCCTGATCCATGAGGTTCTTCTTTCTCAATGCAGGACTCTGCCTCTGTCCTTATTGAATTTCAATACATTTCCCTCTGCCCAACTTTCAGCCTCAGTGGTGGAATTTCCATCTCTGGAGGGGTTTCAAAGCTGTGGAGGTGTGATGCTGAGAGACATAGTTTGGTGGTAATCTGGCAGTGTTGGGCTAAGGGTTGGACTTGATCACCTTAAAGGTCTTTCCAGCGCAAACGATTCTCTGTGCTCCTGAGACTCTCTGCTCCTGTGACTCTCTGCTCCTGTGATTCTCTGCTCCTGTGACTCTGTGCTCCTGTGACTCTCTGCTCCTGTGACTCTCTGCTCCTGTGACTCTGTGCTCCTGTGACTCTCTGCTCCTGTGCTGCTCCTGTGACTCTGTGCTCCTGTGACTCTCTGCTCCTGTGATTCTCTGCTCCTGTGACTCTCTGCTCCTGTGACTCTCTGCTCCTGTGACTCTGTGCTCCTGTGACTCTCTGCTCCTGTGACTCTGTGCTCCTGTGACTCTCTGCTCCTGTGACTCTCTGCTCCTGTGATTCTCTGCTCCTGTGACTCTGTGCTCCTGTGACTCTCTGCTCCTGTGACTCTGTGCTCCTGTGACTCTGTGCTCCTGTGACTCTCTGCTCCTGTGACTCTGTGCTCCTGTGACTCTCTGTTCCTGTGACTCTGTGCTCCTGTGACTCTGTGCTCCTGTGACTCTCTGCTCCTGTGACTCTGTGCTCCTGTGACTCTCTGCTCCTGTGACTCTGTGCTCCTGTGACTCTGTGCTCCTGTGACTCTCTGCTCCTGTGACTCTGTGCTCCTGTGACTCTCTGCTCCTGTGACTCTCTGCTCCTGTGACTCTCTGCTCCTGTGACTCTGTGCTCCTGTGACTCTCTGCTCCTGTGACTCTCTGCTCCTGTGACTCTCTGCTCCTGTGACTCTGTGCTCCTGTGACTCTCTGCTCCTGTGACTCTCTGCTCCTGTGACTCTCTGCTCCTGTGACTCTCTGCTCCTGTGACTCTCTGCTCCTGTGACTCTCTGCTCCTGTGACTCTCTGCTCCTGTGATTCTCTGCTCCTGTGACTCTCTGCTCCTGTGATTCTCTGCTCCTGTGACTCTGTGCTCCTGTGACTCTCTGCTCCTGTGACTCTCTGCTCCTGTGACTCTCTGCTCCTGTGACTCTGCTCCTGTGACTCTCTGCTCCTGTCTCTGCTCCTGTGACTCTCTGCTCCTGTGACTCTGTGCTCCTGTGACTCTGTGCTCCTGTGACTCTCTGCTCCTGTGACTCTCTGCTCCTGTGACTCTGTGCTCCTGTGACTCTCTGCTCCTGTGATTCTCTGCTCCTGTGACTCTGTGCTCCTGTGACTCTCTGCTCCTGTGACTCTCTGCTCCTGTGACTCTCTGCTCCTGTGACTCTGTGCTCCTGTGACTCTCTGCTCCTGTGACTCTCTGCTCCTGTGACTCTGTGCTCCTGTGACTCTGCTCCTGTGACTCTCTGCTCCTGTGACTCTGTGCTCCTGTGACTCTCTGCTCCTGTGACTCTCTGCTCCTGTGACTCTCTGTGCTCCTGTGACTCTCTGCTCCTGTGACTCTCTGCTCCTGTGACTCTCTGCTCCTGTGACTCTGCTCCTGACTCTCTGCTCCTGTGACTCTGTGCTCCTGTGACTCTCTGCTCCTGTGACTCTGTGCTCCTGTGACTCTCTGCTCCTGTGACTCTGTGCTCCTGTGACTCTCTGCTCCTGTGACTCTCTGCTCCTGTGACTCTCTGCTCCTGTGACTCTCTGCTCCTGTGACTCTCTGCTCCTGTGACTCTCTGCTCCTGTGACTCTCTGCTCCTGTGACTCTCTGCTCCTGTGACTCTCTGCTCCTGTGACTCTCTGCTCCTGTGACTCTCTGCTCCTGTGACTCTCTGCTCCTGTGACTCTGTGCTCCTGTGACTCTCTGCTCCTGTGACTCTGTGCTCCTGTGACTCTCTGCTCCTGTGACTCTCTGCTCCTGTGACTCTCTGCTCCTGTGACTCTCTGCTCCTGTGACTCTCTGCTCCTGTGACTCTCTGCTCCTGTGACTCTCTGCTCCTGTGACTCTCTGCTCCTGTGACTCTGTGCTCCTGTGATTCTCTCTGCTCCTGTGACTCTCTGCTCCTGTGACTCTCTGCTCCTGTGACTCTCTGCTCCTGTGACTCTCTGCTCCTGTGATTCTCTGCTCCTGTGACTCTCTGCTCCTGTGACTCTCTGCTCCTGTGACTCTCTGCTCCTGTGACTCTGTGCTCCTGTGACTCTCTGCTCCTGTGACTCTCTGCTCCTGTGACTCTCTGCTCCTGTGACTCTGTGCTCCTGTGACTCTCTGCTCCTGTGACTCTCTGCTCCTGTGACTCTCTGCTCCTGTGACTCTCTGCTCCTGTGACTCTCTGCTCCTGTGACTCTGTGCTCCTGTGATTCTCTGCTCCTGTGACTCTCTGCTCCTGTGACTCTCTGCTCCTGTGACTCTCCTGCTGCTCCTGTGACTCTCTGCTCCTGTGACTCTCTGCTCCTGTGACTCTGTGCTCCTGTGACTCTCTGCTCCTGTGACTCTCTGCTCCTGTGACTCTCTGCTCCTGTGACTCTCTGCTCCTGTGACTCTCTGCTCCTGTGACTCTCTGCTCCTGTGACTCTCTGCTCCTGTGACTCTCTGCTCCTGTGACTCTCTGCTCCTGTGACTCTCTGCTCCTGTGACTCTCTGCTCCTGTGACTCTCTGCTCCTGTGACTCTCTGCTCCTGTGACTCTCTGCTCCTGTGACTCTGTGCTCCTGTGACTCTCTGCTCCTGTGACTCTCTGCTCCTGTGACTCTCTGCTCCTGTGACTCTGTGCTCCTGTGACTCTCTGCTCCTGTGACTCTCTGCTCCTGTGACTCTCTGCTCCTGTGACTCTCTGCTCCTGTGACTCTCTGCTCCTGTGACTCTCTGCTCCTGTGACTCTCTGCTCCTGTGACTCTCTGCTCCTGTGACTCTCTGCTCCTGTGACTCTCTGCTCCTGTGACTCTCTGCTCCTGTGACTCTCTGCTCCTGTGACTCTCTGCTCCTGTGACTCTCTGCTCCTGTGACTCTCTGCTCCTGTGACTCTCTGCTCCTGTGACTCTCTGCTCCTGTGACTCTCTGCTCCTGTGACTCTCTGCTCCTGTGACTCTCTGCTCCTGTGACTCTCTGCTCCTGTGACTCTCTCTCTGCTCCTGTGACTCTCTGCTCCTGTGACTCTCTGCTCCTGTGACTCTCTGCTCCTGTGACTCTCTGCTCCTGTGACTCTGTGCTCCTGTGACTCTGTGCTCCTGTGACTCTCTGCTCCTGTGACTCTCTGCTCCTGTGACTCTCTGCTCCTGTGACTCTCTGCTCCTGTGACTCTCTGCTCCTGTGACTCTGTGCTCCTGTGACTCTCTGCTCCTGTGACTCTCTGCTCCTGTGACTCTCTGCTCCTGTGACTCTCTGCTCCTGTGATTCTCTGCTCCTGTGACTCTCTGCTCCTGTGACTCTCTGCTCCTGTGACTCTCTGCTCCTGTGACTCTCTGCTCCTGTGACTCTCTGCTCCTGTGACTCTGTGCTCCTGTGACTCTCTGCTCCTGTGACTCTGTGCTCCTGTGACTCTCTGCTCCTGTGACTCTGTGCTCCTGTGACTCTCTGCTCCTGTGACTCTCTGCTCCTGTGACTCTCTGCTCCTGTGACTCTCTGCTCCTGTGACTCTCTGCTCCTGTGACTCTCTGCTCCTGTGACTCTGTGCTCCTGTGACTCTCTGCTCCTGTGACTCTCTGCTCCTGTGACTCTCTGCTCCTGTGACTCTCTGCTCCTGTGATTCTCTGCTCCTGTGACTCTCTGCTCCTGTGATTCTCTGCTCCTGTGACTCTCTGCTCCTGTGACTCTCTGCTCCTGTGCTCCTGTGACTCTCTGCTCCTGTGATTCTCTGCTCCTGTGACTCTCTGCTCCTGTGACTCTCTGCTCCTGTGACTCTCTGCTCCTGTGACTCTCTGCTCCTGTGACTCTCTGCTCCTGTGACTCTCTGCTCCTGTGACTCTCTGCTCCTGTGACTCTCTGCTCCTGTGATTCTCTGCTCCTGTGACTCTCTGCTCCTGTGACTCTCTGCTCCTGTGACTCTCTGCTCCTGTGACTCTCTGCTCCTGTGACTCTCTGCTCCTGTGACTCTCTGCTCCTGTGACTCTCTGCTCCTGTGACTCTCTGCTCCTGTGACTCTCTGCTCCTGTGACTCTCTGCTCCTGTCCTGTGACTCTCTGCTCCTGTGACTCTCTGCTCCTGTGATTCTCTGCTCCTGTGACTCTCTGCTCTGTGACTCTCTGCTCCTGTGACTCTCTGCTCCTGTGACTCTCTGCTCCTGTGACTCTCTGCTCCTGTGACTCTCTGCTCCTGTGACTCTCTGCTCCTGTGACTCTCTGCTCCTGTGATTCTCTGCTCCTGTGACTCTCTGCTCCTGTGACTCTCTGCTCCTGTGACTCTGTGCTCCTGTGACTCTCTGCTCCTGTGACTCTCTGCTCCTGTGATTCTCTGCTCCTGTGACTCTCTGCTCCTGTGACTCTCTGCTCCTGTGACTCTCTGCTCCTGTGACTCTCTGCTCCTGTGACTCTCTGCTCCTGTGACTCTCTGCTCCTGTGACTCTCTGCTCCTGTGACTCTCTGCTCCTGTGACTCCTGCTCCTGTGATTCTCTGCTCCTGTGACTCTCTGCTCCTGTGACTCTCTGCTCCTGTGATTCTCTCTCCTGTGACTCTCTGCTCCTGTGACTCTCTGCTCCTGTGATTCTCTGCTCCTGTGACTCTCTGCTCCTGTGATTCTCTGCTCCTGTGACTCTCTGCTCCTGTGACTCTCTGCTCCTGTGACTCTCTGCTCCTGTGACTCTCTGCTCCTGTGATTCTCTGCTCCTGTGACTCTCTGCTCCTGTGACTCTGTGCTCCTGTGACTCTCTGCTCCTGTGACTCTCTGCTCCTGTGACTCTCTGCTCCTGTGATTCTCTGCTCCTGACTCTGTGCTCCTGTGACTCTCTGCTCCTGTGACTCTCTGCTCCTGTGACTCTCTGCTCCTGTGACTCTCTGCTCCTGTGACTCTCTGCTCCTGTGATTCTCTGCTCCTGTGACTCTCTGCTCCTGTGACTCTCTGCTCCTGTGACTCTCTGCTCCTGTGACTCTCTGCTCCTGTGACTCTCTGCTCCTGTGACTCTGTGCTCCTGTGACTCTGTGCTCCTGTGACTCTCTGCTCCTGTGACTCTCTGCTCCTGTGACTCTCTGCTCCTGTGACTCTCTGCTCCTGTGACTCTCTGCTCCCTGTGACTCTCTGCTCCTGTGACTCTCTGCTCCTGTGATTCTCTGCTCCTGTGACTCTCTGCTCCTGTGACTCTCTGCTCCTGTGACTCTCTGCTCCTGTGACTCTCTCTGCTCCTGTGACTCTCTGCTCCTGTGACTCTCTGCTCCTGTGACTCTCTGCTCCTGTGACTCTCTGCTCCTGTGACTCTCTGCTCCTGTGATTCTCTGCTCCTGTGACTCTCTGCTCCTGTGACTCTCTGCTCCTGTGACTCTCTGCTCCTGTGATTCTGTGCTCCTGTGACTCTCTGCTCCTGTGACTCTCTGCTCCTGTGACTCTCTGCTCCTGTGACTCTCTGCTCCTGTGACTCTCTGCTCCTGTGATTCTCTGCTCCTGTGCTCCTGTGACTCTCTGCTCCTGTGACTCTCTGCTCCTGTGACTCTCTGCTCCTGTGATTCTCTGCTCCTGTGATTCTCTGCTCCTGTGACTCTCTGCTCCTGTGACTCTGTGCTCCTGTGACTCTCTGCTCCTGTGATTCTCTGCTCCTGTGACTCTCTGCTCCTGTGATTCTCTGCTCCTGTGACTCTCTGCTCCTGTGACTCTCTGCTCCTGTGATTCTGTGCTCCTGTGACTCTCTGCTCCTGTGACTCTCTGCTCCTGTGATTCTCTGCTCCTGTGACTCTCTGCTCCTGTGATTCTCTGCTCCTGTGATTCTCTGCTCCTGTGACTCTCTGCTCCTGTGATTCTCTGCTCCTGTGACTCTGTGCTCCTGTGATTCTCTGCTCCTGTGATTCTCTGCTCCTGTGACTCTCTGCTCCTGTGATTCTCTGCTCCTGTGACTCTCTGCTCCTGTGATTCTCTGCTCCTGTGACTCTGTGCTCCTGTGACTCTCTGCTCCTGTGACTCTCTGCTCCTGTGATTCTCTGCTCCTGTGACTCTCTGCTCCTGTGACTCTCTGCTCCTGTGATTCTCTGCTCCTGTGACTCTCTGCTCCTGTGACTCTCTGCTCCTGTGACTCTCTGCTCCTGTGATTCTGTGCTCCTGTGACTCTCTGCTCCTGTGATTCTGTGCTCCTGTGACTCTCTGCTCCTGTGACTCTCTGCTCCTGTGACTCTCTGCTCCTGTGATTCTCTGCTCCTGTGACTCTCTGCTCCTGTGACTCTCTGCTCCTGTGATTCTCTGCTCCTGTGACTCTGTGCTCCTGTGACTCTCTGCTCCTGTGACTCTCTGCTCCTGTGACTCTCTGCTCCTGTGATTCTCTGCTCCTGTGACTCTGTGCTCCTGTGACTCTCTGCTCCTGTGACTCTCTGCTCCTGTGATTCTCTGCTCCTGTGACTCTCTGCTCCTGTGACTCTCTGCTCCTGTGACTCTGTGCTCCTGTGATTCTGCCTCTCAGATGGGTCATGGAAGAATGCTGAGGACAGGCTTTTGAGCTGGGCCTGCTGTGACAGGACAAGGGGTGATGGTTTGAACTAAAGTAGGGAAACTCAGTCAAGAGAGAAGGGGAAAATGTTTTGCAGCAAGGGTGGTCTCACCCTGTCCCAGGTTGCCCCGAGAGGTGGGAGATGCCCCATCCTTGGCACCATTCCAGGTCAGGATGTCTGGGGCTCTGAGCAACCTGCTCTCAGTGCAGACATCCCTGCTGACTGCAGGGGCAGGTTGGACTGGGTGACCTTTGGGAGACCATTCCTACCCAGAGCAGTCTGGGATTCTGTGATGCTTTGAAGTCCTAACATCCTGTTACAGGGCTGGAGCAGGTACAGCACCTACTGCTATTTCATTGGACATGATTCAGCAAGGTTTGCAGAAGCAAAAGCCACTTGTGAAGGAGAAGAAGGTCACTTAGCCACAGTTGAAAGCAGGTATGAGAAAGACTCTCTCTTACTTTTAAACAGGCAAAGGGCAACAAAGCTGGGGAGGGGTCTGGAGCACAGCCCTGGGAGGAGAGGCTGAGGGAGCTGGGGTTGCTTAGCCTGGAGAAGAGGAGGCTCAGGGAGACCTTCTTGCTGTCTGCAACTCCCTGAAGGGAGGTTGTAGCCAGGAAGGGGTTGGCCTCTTCTCCCAGGCACCCAGCACCACAAGAAGAGGACACAGTCTCAAGCTGTGCCAGGGGAGGTTTAGGCTGGAGGTTAGGAAGAAGTTCTTCCCAGAGAGATTGGCCTTTGGGATGTGCTGCCCAGGGAGGTGGTGGGGTCACCATCCCTGGAGGTGTTTAGGAAGAGGCTGGGTGAGGCACTTGGTGCCATGGGTTAGTTGATCAGATGGTGTTGGGTGACAGGTTGGACTTGATGATCTCTGAGGTCATTTCCAACCTGGTTAATTCTATTCTAAATGTTGTATGTTCTGGAACATTCCTGGAGGTCAAACAGCAAAGTGTCTGAGTTACAGCCCAGGGTTCTAATTGAGCAGCAAAAAGGTCTCACTTTTGTCTGCTGGTCTGTAGAGTCTGAAAGCATCACAAGGTCCTCCCCCTCAGTCTGAAGCAAGGCAAAGCAGGAAAGGATTCATCATCACATCAGACAATTGCTCTGTTTTCACTTGTGCCCTTCTGCTCCCTTGCACAGGTATGAACAAGCTTACCTGATCAGCCTGGTTGGGCTGAGGCCTGACAAATATTTCTGGCTTGGTTTGTCTGACACAGAGGAACAAGGCACTTTCAGGTGGGCCAGTGGAGAAGCTGTCTCCTTCACACACTGGGATGCAGCAATGCCTGGTAGGTGCTGTGGCAGGGCCTGGTTGGTACTCTTTGAGGTCCCTATTTGACTTAGCCTTTGCAGCATCCTCTCACCAGCAGGACAAGGGAAGAGATTCTGCTCTCATGAGAGTACTGTGCCCAGTTCTGGTACCCTCAGCATAAGAAGGTCCTGGAAGTGCTGGAGTGGACCCGGAGGAGGGCTGCTTTGTGAGGGTGTGATCAGAGAATCTACTTCAAGCTGAAACAGCAGGGGAATAGCTTATGGGAACAGGCTGCCCAGGGGAGTGTTGGAGTCTCCCTCTTTGGGAATATCCACAACCCGCCTGGATGCACTCCTGTGTAAGCTGCTCTGGCAGGGGGTTGGACTGGCTGAGCTTTTGAGGTCCCTTCCAACCCCTAACATTCTGTGAGGCTGTGAAACAGCTGACCTGAAGAGCAGGAAGTCAGATGCAAAGACATGCAAGACGCTGTAGATGTGGTGCTTCAGGACATCATTTAGTGGTCACAGGAGCTGGGTTATGCTTGGACTCCAGCAGCTTCAAGGTTTTCTCCAACCTTAACAGTTCTATGATCCAGACATGATCATGATCTCCTCAAACAGGAAATGCCACTCTTCTCTTGTATGAGCAACACCTCAACTACAACTCTGTCATGCCAGTGTTAGCACAGAACCACACAGCATCACAGACTCACAGAGTGTTAGGGGCTGGAAGGGACCTCAAAAGCTCAGCCAGTCCAAACCCCTGGCCAGAACAGGGTCGCCTAGAGCAGGTCACACAGGAACACATCCAGGCAGGATTTTAATATCTCCAGAGAGGGAGACTCCACAACCCCCTGGGCAGCCTGCTCCAGGCCTCTAGAACCCTCACAGGGAACAAATTCTTCCTCCTGTTCCCATGGCACTTCCTCTGCCTCAGCTTCCACCACTGCCCCTTGTGCTGGCATTGGGCAGCACCCAGCAGAGCCTGGCTCCAGCCTCTGGGCACTCCCCCTGCACAGCTTGAGCAACAGCAAGGAGCTCCCCTCAGGCTCCTCCTCTCCAAGCCTAAGAGCCCTCAGCTCCCTCAGGCTCTCCTCAAGAGGAAGATGTTCCACTGCCTGCAGCAGCTCTGTGCCTCTGGGATGGACTTTCTCAAGCAGTTCCCTGAGGTCCTTCTGGAGCTGAGGGGCCCAGAACTGGACACAATATTCCAGATGTGGCCTCAGCAGGGCAGAGTAGAGGGGGAGGAGAACCTCTCTTGACCTACTGACCACAGCCCTTCTAATGCCCCCAGGATGCCCTTGGCCTTCTTGGCCACAATGGTGTGGCAAGAAGTGGGAGGCTGCTGCTCCCAGGTGCCAAGAGGGAATGAAACCATTTAGTCTCCACATGTGTTTTTCTTTCTTAAAAGGGACTAGCCCAGGATGTGTAGCCATGAGAACTGGGACTGCAGCTGGGTTGTGGCATGTTCTGGACTGTGAGACAAAGCAAAAATACATCTGCAAACAGTGGGCAAAGAGTGCAACAGCTCCTCCTGTCCCAGCTACTGCTCCTGTCCCTACATGCCCTGAAGGTTGGAGATCAATGGACCACAGCAGCTCCTGCTTGAAAGTAAGCACCTAAAGGGTTAAAAGAACAGGGAAGTTCCTCCTCATGATGAGATGAAACCTTCTCTGTTCCAGTTTGTCTCCATTGCTCCTTGGCTTATTGCTGTGCACCACCCAAAAAAGCTTGGCCCCCTCCACTTGCCCCCAGCCCTCAGCTATTGAGAGACATTGATCAGATCCCTCTCAGCCTTCTCTTCTCCACACTAAACAGCCCCAGGGCTCTCAGTCTCTCTTCACAGGGGAGATACTCAAGTCCCCTAAGCATCCTCGTGGTTCCCTGTTGTTCTCTCTCCAGCAGGTCTCTGTCTCTCTGGAACAGGGGAGATTGATTAGCACCATTAGTAATTAGCACCATTCCTTTTAAGGGCTTGAAAAGGCTTCCAGTATGGGTGAAGTGGGCTAGGACACTTGGTTTCACCATTCCACCTCACAGATGCTTCAACATCATTTCTCCACAGAGTTTTTGCAGATCAGCTACGAGCAGGAAATCCTGGCTCGAAGCTCGGGAGTTCTGCCGGCAAGTGGGAGGGGATCTGGCCACCCTCAACAGCAAAGAGGAGGCACTGTTGCTAGCACAAGCAATGCAGTGAGTACCTGCTGCACTCCTGCCTCACCAGAGCTTAGGGAAGCTTCATGTGAACTGCTCTGAGTGCTCTGAGATGGTTCCTGAAGCACGTGGATCACAGCATCACAGTATCACCAAGGTTGGAAGAGACCTCGAAGATCATCGAGTCCAACCTGTCACCACAGACCTCATGACTAGACCATGGCACCAAGTGCCACATCCAGCCCCCTCTTGAACGCCTCCAGGGACGGGGACTCCACCATTCCAATGGCTAACAACTCAGTGGAGAACTTTCTCCTCACCTCCAGCCTAAACCTCCCTGGTGCAGCTTGAGACTGTGTCCCCTTGTTCTGGTGCTGGTTGCTAGGGAGAAGAGGCCAACCCCTTCCTGGCTACAACCACCCTTCAGGGAGTTGTGGAGAGCAATGAGGTCTCCCCTGAGCCTCCTGTTCTCCAGGCTAAGCAACCCCAGCTCCCTCAGCCTCTCCTCACAGGGCTGTGCTCAAGGCCTCTCCCCAGCCTTGTTGCCCTTCTCTGGACACCTTCAAGTCTCTCAATGTCCTTCCTAAACTGAGGGGCCCAGAACTGGACACAGGACTCAAGGTGTGGCCTAACCAAAGCAGAGTCCAGGGGCACAATGACCTCCCTGCTCCTGCTGGCCACACTATTCCTAATACAGGCCAGGATGCCATTGTCCCTCTCGGCCCCCTGGGCACACTGCTGGCTCATGTTCAGGCAGCTGTCAATCAGCACCCCCAGGTCCCTCTCTGTTTGGCAGCTCTCAGCCCCTCTGACCCCAGCCTGTAGCTCTGCATGGGGTTGCTGTGGCTCAAATAGCCAAAAGAAACCCCCAGCCCACCTCTGCTCCTTAGCAATTTGACCTGCTCCTCACTGTCTCTGACTTGTGTGTGAAAGGAGTTGTGCACCCAAGACACTGGAGGGGTGGAGGGGAAAATGTGTGTTATATTCTAGCTAGGATTTAGAAGCAAATGAGTATGTGGGGGGTGGTGCTTGTAGGAGGGTAAAAACAGAGTGGTTTGGGTTGGAAGGGACTTTCAAAGGTCACCCAGTCCAACCTGGATGGTGGGAGGTGTCCCCTGCCCATGGCAGGGGGTTGGAACTGGATGATCTTTAAGCTCCCTCCCAAGCCAAAGCATCCTGTGAGTCTATGAACACAATCTGCCCTTGCCCAGAGCGGGGAGGGTAGCTAGTGCAGCTTCATTGCATTTTCTGCTGTGCTCTGGAAAGCTGAAGGATGTATTTGTGGAAGGGTTTGGGTTTGGATGCTCACACACTGCTCTCTGCTTGTTCATTTTTGGCAGGGATGGTCACTGTAAATATGAGAGAGCTTGGCTGGGTCTGTATTCCCTGAATCCAGAGGAAGGATTTGCCTGGAGTGATGGCTCTCAGTGAGTACTTTAACCTTTCCTCAAATTCATTTGCTTGGGGTGCTTTGGGGGCTGTGCTTGGGGGATTTTTTGCTGCTATGCTCACCAAGGAACACACTCTGTATGGTCTAGTTGTTGGGTGGGTTGGATTGTTTGATGGGTTGGACGCGATGATCTTGAAGGTCTCTTCCAACCTGGTGTATTGTATTGTATTGTATTGTATTATTGAACACCTCCAGGGATGGTGACTCCACCACCTCCCTGGGCAGCACATCCCAAGGGCCAGTCTCTCTGGCTGGGAAGAACTTTCTCCTCACCTCCAGCCTCAACCTCCCTGGCACAGCTTCAGACTGTGTCCTCTTGTTCTGGTGCTGGGTGCCTGGCAGAAGAGACCAACCCCCACCTGGCCACAACCTCCCTTCAGGGAGCTGTAGAGAGCAATGAGGTCTTCCCTGAGCCTCCTCTTCTGCAGGCTCAGCAACCCCAGCTCCCTCAGCCTCTCCTCACAGGGCTGTGCCCCAGACCCCTCCCCAGCCTTGTTGCCCTTCTCTGGACACCTTCCAGCAGCTCAACATCTTTCCTGAACTGAGGAGCCCAGAACTGGACACAGGTGTGGCCTAAGTAGTGCTGAGCACAGGGCACAATGACCTCCCTGCTCCTGCTGGCCACACTCTTCCTTGGCCTTCTTGTCCCCCTGGGCACACTGCTGGCTCATGTTCAGCTGCTGTCAACCACTCCCCCCAGGTCCCTTTCTGCCTGGCCCCCCTGAGCCTCCTCTTCTCCAGGCTGAACACCCCCAGCTCCCTCAGCCTCTCCTCCTCAGCCTTTCCCTCCAGTCCCTTCCCCAGGCTGGTTGCTCTCCTCTGGACCTGCTGCAGCACCTCAAGATCTTCCTTGCAGGGAGGGCCCAGAGCTGCACACAGTGCTGCAGGTGAGGCCTCAGCAGTGCCTCAGGATCTTTCACAATTGCAGCTCTCATCTCTAATCCTAATTTATTAATTGCCATGAAGTTCTGCAGGCATCTCTGGGCCCCACACAACTGTTCACAGATGTATGAACAGTTCCTGCAGGAACACCTCTGCTCTACTTCGACTCCTACTCTCTATTCCTTTTTTTTTTCAACCCAAGCAGGGACCTTGTCCCTTGTTACACAGAAGTTCTGGAGGCAATCTTGACAGGAATATTTTGACAGTCCAAGGTAGGTTGTAGCAAATGGCTCTCCCTTCCCATCTGGGTGTTCTTCATGTGCAGATGTAATCCCACGAGGTTTGCAGGACATGACTGCCCTCCCCAAGGCCCTGGTCCCATCCTCATTAAGCACAGGGAGGGGAAGAACATTGAGTTGGTGCACAGTATGGTCATGGCCACCACACAGCTTTGGGAAACGTGATTTTGAACCAGGTCATAGATCACAGACTCACTAACTGTTAGGAGTTGGAAGGGACGTCTGGAGATTATCCAGTCCAACCCCCCTGCCAGAGCACCTGAACAGGTCACACAGGAACACATCCCAGTGGATTTTGAATATCTCCAGAGAGGGAGACTCCACAACCCCCCTGGGCAGCCTGCTCCAGGGCTCTAGAACCCTCACAGGGGAAAAAAATTCTTCTTCTTGTTTCCATGGAGCTTCCTCTGCCTCAGCTTCCACCACTGCCCCTTGTGCTGGCATGGGGCAGCACCCAGCAGAGCCTGGCTCCTGCCTCTGGGCACTCCCCCTGCACAGCTTGAGCAACAGCAAGGAGCTCCCCCTCAGGCTCCTCCTCTCCAAGCCTAAGAGCCCTCAGCTCCCTCAGGCTCTCCTCAAGAGGAAGATGTTCCACTGCCTGCAGCAGCTCTGTGCCTCTGGGATGGACTTTCTCAAGCAGTTCCCTGAGGTCCTGAGGGGCCCAGGACTAGACACAGTATTCCAGATGTGGCCTCAGCAGAGGAGGAGGAGAACCTCTCTTGACCTACTGACCACAGCTCTTCTAATCCACCCCAGGAGTCCCTTGGCCTTCTTGGCCACCAGAGCACATTGCTGGCTCATGGTCAACCTCCCATCCTCCAGGACCTCCAGGTGCTTTTCCCCTTCACTGCTCTGCAGCAGGTCAGTCCCCAGCCTCTCCTCCTCCATGGGGTTGTTCTTTCCCAGGTGCCAGACTCTCCCCTTGCCCTTGCTGAACTTCACTAAATTTCTCTCTGCCAACTCTCCAGCCTCCGGATGATGAGGTGAGAGCTACCTCATTTGCATGTGATTAGCATGAGTGGGATGAAGTTCTTCATTGGATGAAGTTCATTAAAAGTGTCCTATTTCCATAGTTCTGTTTCTGTTCTGGCTGTGTCCATAGCTTGGGGCACAAACAGTGTAAGCTGGAGCAGAGGAGGTTCTGTGTGAACAAACAGCAGGAGGAGGGAGGTCATTGTGCCCCTGGACTCTGCTTTGGTTAGGCCACACCTTGAGTCCTGTGTCCAGTTCTGGGCCCCTCAGTTTAAGAAGGACATTGAGACATTTGAAGGTGTCCAGAGAAGGGCAACAAGGCTGGGGAGAGGCCTTGAGCACAGCCCTGTGAGGAGAGGCTGAGGGAGCTGGGGTTGCTTAGCCTGCAGAAGAGGAGGCTCAGGGGAGACCTCATTGCTCTCCACAACTACCTGAAGGGAGGTTGTAGCCAGGAAGGGGTTGGCCTCTTCTCTCTAGCAACCAGCACCAGAACAAGGGGACACAGTCTCAAGCTGTGCCAGGGGAAGTTTAGGCTGGAGGTGAGGAGAAAGTTCTTCACTGAGAGAGTAATTAGCCACTGGAATGTGCTGCCCAGGGAGGTGGTGGAGTCACCATCCCTGGAGGTGTTCAAGAGGGGACTGGATGTGGCACTTGGTGCCATGGTCTAGTCATGGGGTCTGTGGTGACAGGCTGGACTCGATGATCTTCAAGGTCTCTTCCAACCTTAGCAATACTGTGATACTGTGATAAGAAGCTTTGTCCCTGTGAGGCTGCTGGAGCCTGGAGCAGGCTGCCCAGAGAGGTTGTGGAGTCTCCTGCTCTGGAGCCTTTCCAACCCCACCTGGATGTGTTCCTGTGTGACCTGCCCTGGGTGCTCCTGCTCTGGCAGAGGGGTTGGACTGGATGATCTCTGGGGGTCCCTTCCAGCCCCTAGCATTGTGTCACTCTGTGCAGCAAGAGGGAAAGCTCTGCCTGGCCAGGCAGCCTGGCCTGGTCTCTGCCAGCACCGCCCCACTGTGCGGGTTCCTGCGCCTGTTGCTTTCCTTGGGCTTGCACCTCTTAGCACTGAGAGACTGAATCTTCTGGGCAAAACCAGTTTGCTAATGCAGAATACAGATGCCAGGGGTGACCAGGATGCTTTCCTCTGCAGGTGAGGTACATCAACTGGGAAGACAGCCCAAGAAGTCCAGAGGGGAGGCAAGTCCTGTGGTGCCTACAAGCACTACTGGGGTTACACCTGTCAATGGTCCCTCTCGCTCTGTGAAGTACAGCTCAACTGGGTCTGCCAGGTGAAAAAAGGTACATTTATTCTTCTTCTGCAAACAAGAAGCTTCAAAAACTTCACAAGAGGTTGGGGCTTGCTATAAGCTGCTGGAGAAAGGCAGCAAACTGTGCCAAACTCCATGTCTCCAAAGGGAGGTTTAAGAGCGCTGGGTAAGACATCGTCAGGGATAGAGGGTGAGAGTAAACCCATTGATGTCTTCAGGTGAATTGGGATGCACCACTGATCCAGGCCTCTGCAAGGCTTCCATGGCTTGCAAGCTTTTCAAATATTAAGAAGCTTTGGCTTGTATTTCTGCTGGAAGGTGTCCAGAGAAGGGCCAGGAGGATGAGCAGAGGGCTGGAGCTGCTCTGCTCTGGAGACAGACTGAGAGAGCTGGGAGTGTTCAGCCTAGAGAAGAGAAGGCTCCAGGGACACCTTAGACCAGCCTGCCAGTACCTGAAGGGAGCTACAAAAGGCTGCAAAGGCCTACAGTGACAGGACCAGGGGCAATGGCTTCAGACTAGAGCAGAGCAGACTGAGATTGGATGTGAGGAACAAGTTCTGCACCAGGAGGCTGCTGGAACACTGGCACAGGTTGCCCAGGGAGGTGGTTGAGGCCTGTGGTAGGTTAATGCCCATCTGAAAACAGGGGGGAGGGCTTGTGAGTGCTTTGCCCTCCCTGCAGGGTGTTTTCCCCCTGGGAAGATGAGTTTGTTCCACTCCCCCTCCCTGCCCAGCTAGGGCATAAAGGCAGGACACTGCAGCCATTAGCCTCCTCTTGGCTCCTGCCTCTCCTGGACAAGAGCTACTGCAGCTGCCCTCCTGCTCCTCTGCCACGTGGTCAGGCCTGATCCTTCTCCCTGCTGCCTCTGTGCCTCTTCACAGAGAGACTGCTTTTGTATTCTTGGGTTTTTATTCCCTCCCATCCATCCTTTTCCTTGCCCTTGTGAACCTTACCTGTTATTGTTATATATATATTGTTTAAAGAGAACTCTTTGCCTCTCTACTTCCAAGCCACCTCCAAATTATTGCTTGGTGGATTTGCTCCTTCCTTTTCTCTTTTTCCCCTCTCTGTTGGGAGGGAGGAGGGGGAGAGCGGGGGAGGGATTCTCAGCCTTGCCCCCATCTCAGCCCTTAAGTCCCAGTTAAGGCTCAAACCACCACAAGGCTCCATCCCTGGAGATATTCAAGGTGAGGCTGGAGAGGGCTCTGGGCAACCTGATCTAGTGGAGGATGTCCCTGCTGAGTGCAGGGGGGTTGGACTGGCTGAGCACTGGGGGTCCCTTCCAAGCCAGCCCATTCCAGGATCCTGTGATTCACAGCCATTCCCAAGCCGTGTCACAACAGATGTTACAGAGATGTCTGACTCCTTTCCATTGCCTTGCTTTGCAGGGGTGCCATTAAAACCTGAACCACCTGACACCTATGGTAAGCTTTTGCACACACTTCTTCTTCTTGCTCAGTATGTTTCTGTCAAAGTCCTGATGTTAAGGTGAGCTTTTGTGCTCCAGAGCTGTGGGGTTTAAGGCTGCCTCCTGTGTTTTCCAGCGTACAAAACCACGGCCGACGGCTGGGTGATACGTGAGGACAAGCTGTATTACATCAGCAGCAAATCCCTCCCCATGGACAAAGCCCAGGAGTTCTGCAGGAGCAACGCTGCTGACCTGGCTGTTGTGAGCAGTAACAGTGAGAGAAGGTTCCTGCAGAGAGCACTCAAAGAAAGTGTAAGGAGTGTGGCAAACGATAGCCTAAAGCGGAAATGCCTGTGGTGGTCTGATCAAGATATGAGGAGGCTGAAGGGACTGGAGCACTGCCTGGGGAGGAGAGGCTGAGAGGGGATCTGATCAATGTCTGTCAATAGCTGAGGGCTGGGGGTCAGGAAGGAAGGGACAGGGACAGCCTCTGCTCACTTGTGCCCTGGGATAGGCCAAGGGGCAATGGATGGAAACTGCAGCACAGGAGGTTCCACCTCAACATGAGGAGGAACTTCTTGACTGCAAGGGTCCCAGAGGCCTGGAGCAGGCTGCCCAGAGAGGTTGTGGAGTCTCCTTCTCTGGAGCCTTTGCAGCCCTGTCTGGATGTGTTCCTGTGTGACCTGTGCTGGATTCTCTGCTCCTGCTCTGGCAGGGGGTTGGACTGGAAGCTCTCCAGAGGTCCCTTCCAACCCCTAACATCCTGAGATCCTGTGATCCAGGTTCAGCAGCTGCTGTGTTTCACAAGCCACTCTGCACACACACATCACAAAGACAGCAGCAATAGCTCCTGCCATGTGTCTTTTCTGCACCTTTTATTTTTGCTCAAGAAGTGCAGAATTGCTCCAATTTAGCCTAACTAGTGATATCCTAATGATATATTTTTATTTGTAGAAGTAACTTGTGTGATATTGGGTTGGGCTGGAAGGTCTCCATAGTTCTCTTCTAACTCCTGACATCCTGTGAGCCTGTGATCTGCTTGCTGAGCTGCCTCAGAGGCAGAGCCATCACAGTGTCACAGTATCACCAAGGTTGGAAGAGACATCAAAGATCATCTAGTCCAACCTGGCACCACAGACCTCATGACTAGACCATGGCACCAAGTGCCACATCCAGTCCCCTCTTGAACACCTCCAGGGACGGTGACTCCACCACCTCCCTGGGCAGCACATCCCAATGGCGAATCACTCTCTCAGTGAAGAACTTTCTCCTCACCTCCAGCCTAAACTTCCCCTGGCACAGCTTGAGACTGTGTCCTCTTGTTCTGGTGCTGGTTGCTAGAGAGAAGAGGCCAACCGCCTCCTGGCTACAACCACCTTTACAATACAATACAATGCTACACAATACAACACAATACACTACATTACACTACACTACACTACACTACAACCCACACAAACAACTAACCCATGGCACCAAGCACCCCATCAAGTCTCCTCCTGAACACCTCCAATGAAGGTGATTCCACCACCTCCACGGGTAGCTGATTCCAATGGGCAATCACTCTCTCTGTATAGAACTTCTTCCTAACATCCAGCCTAAACCTGCCCTGGCACAGCCTGAGACTGTGTCCTCTTGTTCTGGTACTGGCTGCCTTTCAGGTAGTTGTAGAGAGCAATGAGGTCTCCCCTGAGCCTCCTCTTCTGCAGGCTAAGCAACCCCAGCTCCCTCAGCCTTTCCTCACAGGGCTGTGCTCAAGGCCTCTCCCCAGCTTTGTTGCCCTTCTCTGGACACCTTCAAGTGTCTCGATGTCCTTCTTAACCTGAGGGGCCCAGAACTGGACACAGGACTCAAGGTGTGGCCTAACCAAAGCAGAGTCCAGGGGCACAATGACCTCCCTGCTCCTACTGGCCACACTCTTCCTGATGCAGGCCAGGATGCCATTGGCCTTCTTGGCTGCCTGGGCACACTGCTGGCTCATGTTCAGCTGCTGTCAACCAGCACCCCCAGGTCCCCAGGTCCCCAGGTCTCTCTGTTTGGCAGCTCTCAGCCCCTCTGACCCCAGCCTGTAGCTCTGCCTGGGGTTGCTGTGGCCGAAGTGCAGCCCCTGGCACTTGGACTTGTTGAATGCCATCCCATCGGATGCCATCCCATCAGCACTGCTGCTAACAGCATCCACCTGAGGGAAGATCTGGGAAACTTCCCCCCTATATGTCCTTTGGTACCTCAGCACTCCAGGTTTCCCAGCAGGTTTTCCCAGCAGGGATATTTCAAGAGAGAGCTCCTGGAAGAGTTCAGGTCCTTAAATCCTTGTAAATAAAAGAGGGAATTCCAAACCTGGCTTTGCTAGCACCACCAGACCCAATCCAAATGGCCCTGGCACCACTCAGCCCTGCACCAAATTCCTCCTCTTCCCCAAACCCTGGCTGTCCTCCGGGAAAAGTCAAGTTGGAAAAGTCCTTCCAGAGCCCTTCTCCAGGTCTTTGCCAAATTCCCACCTGGTGCCACCCAGTAAAGAACTAGGAAGTAAAAATCCACCTTGTGATGGAAAAGTGGGATGTAAGGGATGGATCCTGGCTAAAAATGGGAGTGAGTGGGTCCAAAAATGGCTTAAAGGCAGGAAAATGATCCCAGCTCTGACCATCAGAGGAGAATCCTCACCCCAGAAATTGTCCAAGGAGCTGAGCATGGAAAATTTGGGATTCATTAAAAGGAGGGATTGGGGATGCTGGGATAAAGTTCCATGGGTTTTGGTCTCTCTTGGGAAGTAGTTGGTGGGAGAGGAAGACTTGAAATGGGCATGAGATGGTGCTGCAGCCCTAGAGGGAGAATGCAAGGAGGGCTACCAGTTTCTGATCAAGATTTACTTTTCTCCTACCCACCCTAGTGCCACAGCACTCAGCCCTGATGATCCAGGTCAAAACCTGGCCCCTGTGCCTGGGTGTGTGAGTGCATTGCTCTCCTTAGCTGGCACCTTGACTGGGGGTGTCTGCAGGAGCTGCTCTGTGAACCTAACCAGTGGCACAGCCATTTCTGCTTGGTTTACATCAAAGACTATTAAACAGACAACAACAGAACAGCACCTAAAATAGCATCTTTGTGTTTTAGGAGCGCTCCTGGGGTCGGAGAAGAGGATACTTTATTGGCCTGCAAGTGAGTCTTGATAGAAGGTTTAGGTAAGTCAAGCTGACCTCTGCAGCTCTTCACATGCAGAAGCAAATATTTTATGTAGCTGGAGGTACCAAAGTTGTTTTCAAGGGCTGAAGGCAGTTGCATGTAGAAATCAGAACAGAATGGTCCTACCAGGGAAAGTTTAGGCTGGAGGTGAGGAGAAAGTTCTTCCCAGAAAGAGGAATTTGCCATTGGGATGTGCTGCCCAGGGAGGTGGTGGAGTCACCACCCCTGGAGGTGCTCAAAAAAGGCTTGGATGTGGCACTTGGAGCCATGGTTGAGTTGTCAGGAGCTCTTAGGTATTAGGTAATAGGTTGGACTTGATGATCTCTGAGGGCTTTTCCATCCTGGGTGATACTATGATTGCATGGTCTGGGTTGGAAGGGACCTCCAAAGCTCATCCAGGCCAACCCCTCTGCACTCAGCAGGGACATCCCCAGCTAGATCAGGTTGCCCACAGCCCTGTCCAGCCTCACCTGGAATATCTCCAGGGATGGAGCCTCAACCACCTCCCTGGGCAGCCTGTGCCAGTGTTCCAGCAGCCTCCTGGTGCAGCACTTGTTCCTCACATCCAATCTCAATCTGCTCTGCTCTAGTTTGAGGCCATTGCCCCTGGTCCTGTCCCTGCAGGCCTTTGCAGTCTCCCTGCAGCCTTCTTGCAGCCCCCTTCAGGCACTGGCAGGCTGCTGTTAGGTCTCCCTGGAACCTTCTTTTCTCAAGGCTGCACACCCCCAGCTCCCTCAGCCTGTCCCCATAGCAGAGCTGCTCCAACCCCTGAGCATTTTTGTGACCTCCTTTGGACCCTCTCTATCAAGTCCAGGTCTTTCCTGCATTGAGGGCTCCAGAGCTGGACACAGCCCTGCAGGTGAGGTCTCCCCAGAGCAGAGCAGAAGGGCAGGATCCTCTCTCTCCATCTCTGGCCACACTGCTTTGGATGCAGCCCAGGCTGCCCTTGAGCTTTTGGGAGATTAGGCATTGCTTGGGTCCAGTGAGCATCTCCTTTCTTCAGACTAAGTGTATCAGCAGCAGCAAGAGATGAAGCAGGGAGATGAACTCATTTCCCACCTCGGGCTGAGTGACCTAGATTCTGAAGTATCAATTGAAGCTCTGGTGCCAACCTCCTCTTTCTTCAACAGCAGTGTACTAAGAAGCAGGTAGGAAAAAAAGTGAGCTTTGATATCCCATGAAGGGTGCTTCTGAAGTGGCAGCATGGTCATTAGTTTCCAGACACCTGACTTAATAATAACAACCAATGGACACAACTTCTTGCAGTGGGGAAACAGATCACTGTGGGTTTGTCCTTGTTTGCATCCATGGAAAGTTCAGGGATGCTCAGGCAGAGAAGCCTAACAGGGACTAGCTTAAGAGAATGAAAACTTCTCTCCTCTCTTACATCTTATGGATAAGTGAGAGGAGTTTCTGTTGGGCAATGATGTCCTGCCTGCCAGTGAACAATAGGGAATCACAGAATCACTTAGACTGGAAGAGACCTTTAAGGCCAACAAGTTCAACCTTTAACCCAACACTGCCAAGGCTGGGGCTGAACCATGGCCCTCAGCACCACAGCTCTGCCTCTTGGAAACACCTCCAGGGATGGGGATTTGACCACCTCCCTGGGCAGCCTGTGCCAGGCTTTGAGAACCCTTTCAGGGAAGAAGTTTCTTCTAATCTCCAACTTAAGCCTCCCCTGGGGCAACTTGAGGCCATTTCTTCCCATCCTGTGACTCCTTACTAGGGAGAGGAGACCAACACACACCTGGTTCCAACTGCCTCTCAGGGAGCTGCAGAGAGCAATGAGGTCTCCCCTCAGCCTCCTCTTCTCCAGGCTGAACACCCCCAGCTCCCTCAGCTGCTCCTCCCCAGCCCTCTTCTCCAGACCCTTCCCCAGCTTTGTTACCCTTCTCAGGACCTGCTCCAGCTCCTCAGTGTCCTTCTGGTACTGAGAGCCCCCAAACTGAAGGCAGTTCTCGAGGTGTGGCCTCAGCAATGCCCAGCACAGAGCACAGGGGCTGCCCTGCTCCTGCTGGCCACACCATTGCTGATCCAGGCCAGGCTGCTCTTGACCTTCCCCATGTGGGCACACCCTGGCTCATCTTCACCTGGCTGCTGACCAGCACCCCCAGGTCTTTCTCTGCCAGGCAGTTTCCAGCCACTCTGCCCCAAGCCTGGAGTGCTCATGGGGTTGCTGTGGCCCAAGTGCAGGACCCAGCACTTGGCCTTGTTGAACCTCATACAATTGCCTCAATCCAGCCTGTCCAGGTGCCTCTGCAGAGCCTTCCCGCCCTCAAGCAGATCAAGACTGCCTCCCAGCTCAGTGTGTTCTGCAAGGCTCCTGAGGGAGCTCTCCCTCCCCTCATGCAGATCACTGCTGTTTTGTATTTCAGTTTCTATTTAGCAGACAGCAAGAGTTTTTTCCAAGTTAGAATAACCAGGGGAGAAAACCCTTCCAGGTGCAGCCAGTTCCTGTTAATGCTCATCCACCTTCTTAATTGCGAGCTGCTAATTAGGATTCTCCTCTCACAACTGAAAAGTGTTAATTAATTAATAACTACTTGTGCATCTTCCCTTCAAGCTGGACAGATGGGACTCCAGTGACCTATGTGGCCTGGGCTCCCAGTCAGCCCAACTTTGCCAACAATGAGGAAAACTGTGTGGTGATGTTTGCAGAGGAAGGTAAGCAGCAAGGCTGAACTTTTGCTTCTCCCTGCTTGGATGTAGACCTGCCCAGCTTCAGCTTTCAGCTCTCACACCCCTTTTGTGGTTCTTTTCTGCCATTCCTTTCCAGTGCCAGACTAACCACTTGCTGCAGGCACTGGTCATGGAAGAATCCAAGTCCTTAGAGTGGGGACACTGCAGTAATTTAATGCAGTACTTCTGCAAGTGAACAGCTGAGTGCAGTCTGTCTTTTCCCTAAGAACTGGCAAAAACATTTACAACACAACTGGGGAGCTGGCTGACGCCCCTCAGGCTGTGCTGCCATCCCACCAGAGCTGGACAGGCTGAGAGCTGGCTGCAGGCAAACCTCAGGAAGGTCAATAAGGACAAGTGCAGAGTCCTGCAGCTGGGCAGGAGCAACAGCAGGCACCAGGACAGGTTAGAGGCTGCCCTGCTGGAGAGCAGCTCCATGGAGAAAGGCCTTGGAGTGCTGGTGGGCAGCAAGTTCTGCATGGGACAGCAATGTGCCCTGGGGGCCAAGAGAGCCAATGGGAGCCTGGGCTGCAGCAGGAAAAGTGTGGCCAGCAGGGCTGGGGAGGTTCTGCTGCCCCTCTGTAATGGTTAGAGCCTTAACTGGGAGTTAAGAGTTCAGATGGGGGCAAGGCTGAGAAACTCTCCCCTGCTCCCCCTCCTCCCTCCCAACAGAGAGGAAAAAAAAAAAGGGAAAGGGAAGGAGCAAATCCACCAAGCAATAATTTGGAGTTGGCTTGGAAGCAGAGAGGTAAAGAGTTCTCTTTAAATAATATATGTATATATATATCAGTAACAGGTAAGGTTCACAAGGGCAAGGAACAAGGATGGATGGGAGGGGGAAAAGATAATACAAAAGCAGTCTCTCTGTGAAGAGGCACAGAGGCAGCAGGGAGAAGGATCAGGCCCAACCATGAGGCAGAGGGGCAGGAGGGCAGCTGCAGTAGCTCTTGTCCAAGAGAGGCAGGGGCCAAGAGGAGGCTAATGGGTGCAGTGTCCTGCCTTTTATGCCCTAGCTGGGCAGGGAGGGGGAGTGGAACAGACTCAGCTTCCCAGGGGAAAACACCCTGCAGGGAGGGCAAAGCACTCACAAGCCCTCCCCCCTCTCTCTGCCCTGCTGAGACCACAGCTGCAATCCTGTGTCCAGTGCTGGGCTCCCCAATTCCAGAGAGACAGAGACTTGCTGGAGAGAGTCCAAGGGAGAGCCAGGAGGATGCTTAGGGGACTTGAGCATCTCCCTGTGAAGAGAGACTGAGAGCCCTGGGGCTGTTTAGTCTGCAGAAGAGAAGGCTGAGAGGGATCTGATCAATGTCTCTCAATAGCTGAGGGCTGGGGGTCAAGTGGAGGGGGCCAAGCTCTTTTGGGTGGTGCACAGCAATAAGACAAGGAGCAAAGGAGACAAACTGGAACAGAAAAGGTTTCACCTCAACATGAGGAGAAACTTCTTTGGTGTGGGGATGCTGGAGGCCTGGAGCAGGCTGCCCAGAGAGGTTGTGGAGTCTCCTGCTCTGGAGCCTTTCCAACCCCACCTGGATGTGTTCCTGTGTGCCCTGCCCTGGGTGACCCTGCTCTGGCAGGGGCTTCAGCACCTCTGCTGTGGGACAGGCTGAGAGAGCTGGGGCTGTTCAACCTGGAGAAGGCTCCAGAGAGACAATCAAGGGTATAAGTGTGTGTGGCTCTTTCCCTTGCTTTGATGTTCTGAAGAGCAGAGATCAGCCTCTTACTAACTCAGAAGGGATAAATTAGTGTTACAAATACTCCAAGATCTTGAGCTGCTTTTCCAATCTAATTACCTTTAGGCCTGTGGCATGATGTCAACTGTGGTTCCTCCAATCAATTCATCTGTGAAAAACACAACAGCTCTGTTAACTCAACCTTTGCTTCTCCGCTGCCTTCCGGAGGATGTCCAGACAGCTGGGGTTTCTTTAACTACAAGGTATGTCAGCAGGTGCCCTGGGTGCACTCTGTAAAGCAGTGGAACTGGGGAAGAGTATTCTGTGATACTAAAGTAAATCTGGAGAGTAATCACAGCCTCACAGTATCACCAAGGTTGGAAGAGACCTCAAAGCTCATCGAGTCCAACCTGGCACCACAGACCCCATGACTAGACCATGGCACCAAGTGCCACATCCAGTCCCCTCTTGAACACCTCCAGGGATGGGGACTCCACCACCTCCCTGGGCAGCACATTCCAATGGCTAACAACTCTCTCTGGGAAGAACTTTCTCCTCACCTCGAGCCTAAACCTCCCCTGGCACAGCTTGAGACTGTGTCCTCTTGTTCTGGTGCTGGTTGCTAGAGAGAAGAGACCAAATGCCTCCTGGCTGCAACCACCCTTCAGGTAGCTGTAGAGAGCAATGAGGTCTCCCCTGAGCCTCCTCTTCTCCAGGCTAAGCAACCCCAGCTCCCTCAGCCTCTCCTCACAGGGCTGTGCTCAAGGCCTCTCCCCAGCCTTGTTGCCCTTCTCTGGGCACCTTCAAGTGTCTCGATGTCCTTCCTAAACTGAGGGGCCCAGAACTGGACACAGGACTCAAGGTGTGGCCTAACCAAAGCAGAGTCCAGGGGCACAATGACTTCCCTGCTCCTGCTGGCCACACTGTTCCTGATGCAGGCCAGGATGCCATTGGCCTTCTTGGCCACCTGGGCACACTGCAGGCTCATGTTCAGGCAGCTGTCAATCAGCACCCCCAGGTCCCTCTCTATTTGGCAGCTCTCAGCCACTCTGACCCCAGCCTGTAGCTCTGCCTGGGGTTGCTGTGGCCAAAGTGCAGCCCCTGGCACTTGGACTTGTTGAATGCCATCCTGTTGGACTCTGCCCATCTGTCCAGTGGGTCGAGGTCCCTCTGCAGAGCCCTTCTGCCCTCTGACTGACCAACATCTGCTCCCAACTTGGTGTCATCTGCACATTTGCTGATGACTGTCTCAATCCCCTCATCCAGATCCTCAATGAAGACATTGAAGAGGATGGGGCCCAGCACTGATCCCTGGGGCACACCACTGGTGCCTGGCTGCCAGCTGGCTGTGGCACCATTCACCACCACTCTCTGGGCTCAGCCTCCAGCCAGTTCCTAACCCAGCTCAGAGTGCTGCTGTCCAAGCCAGGGGCTGACAGCTTGGCCAGCAGTTTGCTGTGGGGGATGGTGTCAAAGGCCTTGATGAGGTCCAGGCAGACCACATCCACAGCCTGCCCCACATCCACCAGGCAGTCACCTGATCATAGAAGGAGTTCAGGTTGGAGAGGCAGGACCTGCCCTTCCTAAATCCATGTTGGATGGACCTGAGCCCTTGGCCATCCTGCAGGTGTGCAGTGATTGCCACTTATTGTGCAGTTAATAATCCAGTCAGGCCCTGCTGGCTGCATGGCAAGGCCTGGATGCTGGAAGGGACTGCAGGTGGAGGAGGCTGCAGGTGGAGGAGGCTGCAGGTGGAGGAGGCAGTAGGTGGAGGTGAGGAGGTGGCTGCAGGTGGAGGTGGCTGCAGGGGGAGGAGGCTGCAGGTGGAGGAGGCAGTAGGTGGAGGTGAGGAGGTGGCTGCAGGTGGAGGTGGCTGCAGGGGGAGGAGGCTGCAGGGGGAGGAGGCTGCAGGGGGAGGTGGCTGCAGGGGGAGGTGGCTGCAGGGGGAGGTGGCTGCAGGGGGAGGAGGCAGTAGGTGGAGGTGAGGAGGTGGCTGCAGGGGGAGGTGGCTGCAGGGGGAGGTGGCTGCAGGTGAAGGTGGCTGCAGGTGAAGGTGGCTGCAGGGGGAGGTGGCTGCAGGTGAAGTTGGCTGCAAGGGGAGGAGGCAGTAGGTGGAGGAGGCAGTAGGTGGAGGTGAGGAGGTGGCTGCAGGGGGAGGTGGCTGCAGGGGGAGGTGGCTGCAGGTGAAGGTGGCTGCAGGGGGAGGTGGCTGCAGGGGGAGGTGGCTGCATGGGGAGGTGGCTGCAGGTGAAGTTGGCTGCAGGTGAAGGTGGCTGCAGGGGGTGGTGGCTGCAGGTGGAGGAGGCTGCAGGGGGTGGGGCTGCAGGGGGAGGAGGTTGCAGGGGGAGGTGGCTGCAGGGGGAGGAGGCTGCAGGGGGAAGAGGCTGCAGGGGGAGGAGGCTGCAGGGGGTGGAGGCTGCAGGTGGAGGAGGCTGCAGGTGGAGGTGACTGCAGGGGGTGGTGGCTGCAGGGGGTGGTGGCTGCAGGGGGTGGTGGCTGCAGGGGGAGGAGGCTGCAGGTGGAGGTGGCTGCAGGGGGAGGTGGCTGCAGGGGGAGGAGGCTGCAGGGGGAGGAGGCTGCAGGGGTGGTGGCTGCAGGGGGTGGAGGCTGCAGGTGGAGGAGGCTGCAGGTGGAGGTGACTGCAGGGGGTGGTGGCTGCAGGTGGAGGAGGCTGCAGGTGGAGGTGACTGTAGCCATTGAACTTCACAGAGAAATGCAGGGAAAGTAGATCCAGCCCTTGGATCATCTTTGTGGCCTCACCTGGACTCCCTCCAACAGCTTTGTGTCCTTCCTCTGCTGGGGCTGAGTCCGAGTGATAGTCATAGGATCATAGAATCAGGGAAGAGCTCAGGTTGGAAGGGACCTCAGAGATCATCTACTCCAACCTCCTGCCATGGGCAGGGACACCTCTCAGCTACACCTGGCCTTAAATACCCCCAGGGAGGGGGCAGCCACAACCTCCCTGAGCAGCCTGTTCCAGAGTCTCACCTGGACTTCTTCATGGGGAAGAACTTCCTCCTCAGCTCCAGCCTAACCCTGCTCTGCCTCAGCTCCAAACCATTCCCCCTTGGCCTGGCTCCAGACACCCTCAGCAAAAGTCTCTCTGCAGCCTTCCTGCAGGATCCCTTCAGCTCCTGGCAGGCAGCTCTGAGGTCTCCCCCTGGAGCCTTCTCTCCCCCAGGCTGCACACCCCCAGCTCCCTCAGCCTGTGCTCACAGCAGAGCTGCTCCAGCCCTTGGCTCATCCTTGTGGCCTCCCCTGGACTCGCTCCAACAGCTCTGTGTCCTTCCTCTGCTGGGGCCGAGAGTGGGTTAGGGGCTGGCAGGTTAGCAAGCAAACCACCACAGCTAGGTGACAGAATGACCTCCTCTGCCAAGCCTCTCCAGCCTCCTTCCCCAGCCCCATGCACACCAGCTGCAGGCTTCCCCATTGCTTCTGCTGCAGGACACAGAGCTGGAGGGGCTCAGGTCTCAGGGCCCTACCACTGCCCCCGGGAGGGTGCCCCAAAAGCTGATGGGAACCTGGACTGTGCCTGGAGGGCAGAATGCTGCACAAAGCTACCTGCATCAGATTACTTTCCCTCTGCCAGACCTGGAACAGCTTGGCAGGGAAAGAAAATATTTCTCAGCACAGGAGCAGAGGATGTCAGGGGTTGGAAGGGACCTTCCAAGAACATTGAGTTCAATCCCCTGCCAGAGCAGGACTGTAGGATGCAGCACAGGTCACACAGGAACACATCCAGACAGGGCTGCAAAGGCTCCAGAGAAGGAGACTCCACAACCTCTCTGGGCAGCCTGCTCCAGGCCTCTGGCACCCTCACAGGGAAGAAGTTCCTCCTCATGCTGAGCTGGAACCTCCTGTGCTGGAGTTTCCATCCACTGCCCCTTGGCCTGTCCCAGATGCATGCTGGGTCAGTTTTGGGGGTTGAAGCACATTGTAAGTGCTCACAAAAATAACCCTCTCCTCTCCTCCCCTCCTCCCCTCCTCCCCCCCTCCTCCCCTCCTCCCCTCCTCCCCCCCTCCTCCCCTCCTCCCCTCCTCTCCTGTTTTCAGTATCTATGTTAGAAGCTGAAATTTGTATTGGTCCCTCTTGGCAAAGCCAGGCCTTCGGGTGGGATGACTTAGGAGGTACCTGAGTGATGCTTTTGGCTTGCAGAGGGTTCCCAGAGGTTGCAGTTCAAAGAGATGATGCCAGAGCACAGTGGTTTGAGTGCAGTTTCACCTTCAGCCATGGTCTGGAAGCCCTTTCTGCTGTAACAGAAGAAGTTGTACCGGTCTGAGCTGAAGCTCCCTTTGCCAAAGGCTGTTTTGTCTGCTTCATACACTGAGGCTCTGCTAGTCTCACAGCCTCAGAATGCTAAGCTGCAGTCCTAGATAGCAGGAGGGGGCTACAGCAGAGCTGGGAAAGGGCTTTTCCCAAGGACTTGTAGTGACAGGATGAGGGAGAAGGGCCTTGAGCTGGAAGAGGAGAGATTGAGACTCGAGATTAGGAATGAGGATGTGAGACCCTGGAACAGGTTGCCCAGGGAGGTGGTGGAAGCCCCTTCTCTGGAAAGTGTTCAGTGCCAGGCTGGACAGGACCCTGAGCAATCTGGGCTGGTGAGAGGTCCCTGCCCATGGCAGTGGGGCTGGAACTGGGTGATCTTGAAGGTCCCTTCCAACCCAACCCAGTCTGTGACTCCATGATTCACTGGAAGCTGGACAAGGCACAGTGGAGATCATTCCAGCCTCTGCTCCTTGGTGGCAAGGGCCAGGAGCAGAGGCAATGGTTCCAAGCTGCCCCAGGGGAGGCTCAGGCTGGCTGTTAGGAAATCTTTCTGGCCTGGAAGGGTTCTCAGGCCTTGGAATGTTGTGCCCAGGGCAGTGCTGGAGTGCCCATCCCTGGAGGTGTTGAAGCAGTGTGTGGAGCTGGTGCTTAGGGCCATGGTTTGGTGCTGAGCCTGCAGTGCTGGGTGGGGGTTGGACTGGGTGAGCCTGGAGGTCTCTTCCAGCCTGATGTGCTCTGTGAGTCTGTGATACCAGAATGGACTTTCCAGAAGTAAAGGCAGCCAGAGCACCTTTTGGTACTTGGTGTCTCCTCAGAATCCATTCAGAGGTTACAGAAGGGAAGCAGTTCTTACCTGGAGCCCAGTTCATGTATCTGAAAGGGCTGCCCCCAGCCCATTGCCATCCACTGTTGAGATTCAAAGAGTTCAATCCAATCCAGAGGGTAGAACTGAAGTTTTTAATCAGCTCTAGATGCAAAAGTAAAGAGATCAATACATAAACAAGTCAGGTTTGTCTCCCTGGTCTCAGTCTTAGCAAATCCATCTAAAACATAAAATACAATAAAGCCTCCTCCACCCCATGGAGAAGCAAAGTGAGAGCAGCACTGAGCCTGCAGTGCTGGGTGGAGGCTGGGCTGGGAGAGCCTGCAGGTCTCTTCCAGGCAGATGTGCTGTGTGAGTCTGTGTCTCCCTGTGCCACAGAAGGCCACAGCTTGCTGCTTTGAAATGGTCTCTCTCTTACTGTAGGGAGCAGGCAGGTGAAAATGTGCAAAGGGCTTTCCTGCTTGCCACCATCGCAGCCAGCTCAGGTGGTGCTGTGCTCCGGCCTTACACCTTGTCCTGGGAGGGCAGTAGATGATGAATGAAAGTAGGTGGTGAATGGTGCCACAGCCAGCTGGCGGCCAGGCACCAGTGGTGTGCCCCAGGGATCAGTGCTGGGCCCCATGCTCTTCAACATCTTTATTGATGAGCTGGATGAGGGCATTGAGTCCATCAGCAGTACATTTGCAGATGACACCAAGCTGGGGGCAGGAGTTGATCTGCTGGAGGGCAGAGAGGCTTTGCAGAGGGACCTCGACAGGCTGGACAGATGGGCAGAGGCCAAGGGCAGGAGATTGAACACATCCAAGTGCCAGGTGCTGCACATTGGCCACAGCAACCCCAGGCAGTGCTACAGGCTGGGGGCAGAGTGGCTGAGAGCAGCCAGGCAGAGAGGGACCTGGGGGTGCTGGTTGATGGGAGGCTGAACATGAGCCTGCAGTGTGCCCAGGCAGCCAAGAAGGCCAATGGCATCCTGGCCTGTATCAGGAAGAGTGTGGCCAGCAGGAGCAGGGAGGTCATTGTGCCCCTGTACACTGCACTGGTTAGGCCACACCTTGAGTCCTGTGTCCAGTTCTGGGCCCCTCAGTTTAGGAAGGAGGTTGACTTGCTGGAAGGTATCCAGAGAAGGGCAACAAAGCTGGTGAGGGGTTTGGAACACAAGCCCTGTGAGGAGAGGCTGAGGGAGCTGGGGTTGCTTAGCCTGGAGAAGAGGAGACTGAGGGGTGACCTTATTGCTCTCTACAACTCCCTGAAGGGAGGTTGTAGCCAGGCAGAGGTTGGTCTCTTCTCCCAGGCACCCAGCACCAGAACAAGAGGACACAGTCTCAGGCTGTGCCAGGGGAGGTTTAGGCTGGATGTTAGGAAGAAGTTCTACACAGAGAGAGTGATTGCCCATTGGAATCGGCTACCCGTGGAGGTGGTGGAGTCACCTTCACTGGAGGTGTTCAGGAGGACACTTGATGGGTGCTTGGCTGTATGGTCTAGTTGTTGGGTGGGTTGGATTGGTTGATGGGTTGGATGTGATGATCTTGAAGGTCTCTTCCAACCTGGTGTATTGTATTGTATTGTACAGAGGGTCTTCCTGTTTCGACCTCCACAGTGTGCACTCTTGAGTGCTGCTTCTAGCCCTGCTTTATTTATAGGGCTGACTGGTCCCAGAGCTAACTGATGGTAGTCCCACTCAACGGTTCCTACCTTTGCTGGGTGGAATCAAATGCCTCTTTGCTCTTTTCTTTTCTCAGTGTTTCAAAGTCTTTGCTGCCAATGCCAGCAGCAGGCTGCCCTGGCATGCTGCACGAGATGCCTGCATCCAGCTGGGAGGCAACCTGGCCAGCATTCCAAATCAACAAGTGCAAGGTACCTCTGGAGCTGACAGGGAAAAGCAAGTCAGCTGCCAACACCAAGCTGTGTGGTGCAGCTGACAGCTGGAGGGAAGGATCCATCCAGAGGCACCTGGACAGGCTGCAGAGTTGGGCCCAGGACAACCTCAGGAGGCTCAACAAGACCAAGGGCAAGGTCCTGCAGCTGGGTCAGGGCAATCCCAGGCACTGATACAGGCTGGGCAGGGATTGGCTGGAGAGCAGCCCTGAAGAAAAGGCCTTGGGGGTGCTGGGGGAGGAGAAGCTCAACAGGAGCCAGCAGTGAGACCTTGCAGCCCAGAGAGCCAAGCAGAGCCTGGGCTGCAGCAAGAGAAGTGTG